>JAMFLO010000554.1:0-18608 GCA_027475765.1 Paralagenidium karlingii
GACCTAGAATCCTGAAAAGCCATACAGTATGCAACCTACAATAAGTAGTGTGTGTACCTAACACTTGGATGTGGTGTGGACCACATGTAATGAGGCAAGACCCATTACAATCAGTGTACATGAAGTAAAGTGGTGTGGAGGTGTTATGAGCGGCAACGGAGTGAAGTGTGACGCCCAACGAATTGTGGCGCTCATACAACTGGCAACACCAACCACCACTGGGGAACTGCAGCAATTCCTATGCTCCACCAACTGGATGCGAGACCGCATAGTCGATTATGCTCGAGTGGCCGGCCCACTACTCCACAAGCTTGACGATGGTTTGAAGGGCAGCAGAACAGCATCACGCCAAGAACATGGATCCATTTTACTCACACGGGAAGAGTTGCATTTTGCTCACACGGGAAGAGTTGCTTATCGATACGGTGAAACAACTTCTGGACAACCGAGCCACACTGACGTTCCCAAACCAACGACATCAACTTTGCATCTTTACAACGCCTCTGACTCAGGCGGTTAGGTGGACACCCGACACTCCGATTCAACAACAACATCACGAGCTTCTCTACTGCACTGGTGGTTCTTTCCGGGCGCAGCACTTAAACGAAGCGTGATAGAAGAGGAGAGCTATCTTATTGTAGACTCGTGCGACACTTGGAGTACCTCCTCCAGCGATCCCAGGGATTCAATCGTACTGCGACCACCACAATGTCGTATTTCCTATTCCCAAGCAAAGAGATGAAAGGCACATGCTGGTTAAACTGCTCCGGTGGTGCACCAAGCTCCATGATCTTCGATACTCAATTGAGCATATCGAGAGCGCCAACAAAGTTTGGGCTGACATGATCAGTCCTTGGGGTCAACCACTCCAGACTCAAGTCAAAGCCGTTCGAACCCGAAGCCAGTGTCGTGCCAACAAGAGGAAGTGCAAAGTGTCTACACCTCATACAACACACGCTCCAAAGAGTCTGTTAAGAGTTCAGTGGAGGGCGCGGTCGAACCGGTGGCTGGCTGGTTGAGAATAAAGCAGAAGAAGAAAAGACTTGTTGTTTTAGTGGGAAGTTTGGAAGTGATCATGTTCATTGGTATCTCTCTCTCTCTCTGATCATCGCATCTCTGACGTTCCTTCTTGTCCAAAACCTGACGCTGCACTCATACATACATCTGGGGTCATCACCAAGAAAACCGTGGGCAAGACTTGTAATTGGATCATCGACTGTGGCATCTTGGCAGTGCTGATCGCCACTGGATTTGTCTTCTGACAGAGCATGACCCGACCCATCCGCCTGCTAGGTGAATTCGTCTGGTCCGGCATTAAAACCATCAAAGAGGCTCAACATCAACACCGTACCAATCTGCCTGTTTGGTTGGCACGGAACCAACAAGCTCTCTGGCACCAACGTGGCAAATGGTGGATCCTCCGCATAGCAATCGAACTAATACTGCAACTATTGATAGTAGCTCACTGCGGCTCCCAGGGCCAACGAGGACAACACGTGATGTGCTTCCTCCTACCTCCAACGCCTGTTCAATAATCACAATGTAAGAGACATTGTGAGTGAATCTGCCTGCTCTGTGTGGCGTAGTAGCTTCTATTTTGGTATTTGCGGTTGTGGAGCAACATGGTCGTCAGTATGATGATTACAAGTGGAGTTTTCTGTCAGTTTGGTGATTTAGCACAACAACAAACATGCAGGCGACAGCGAGAATGGATCATTGTAATGGGGTCCACACCACCTTAATGTTCCTCCATCTTGGTGCTACACTGTGAGCGTGCCAACGCTTCCTCACCTCACAGTGTAAGCCGCAGTGACGGGAGCCGCTGCTCGACTCCTGTCACACCCATGACAAGGCGATTCCCATTTGGCCTTTGTGCAATTTGTTGGTGAGAGCTGCTGGAAGGTGTTGTACAACACTTAGTGGATTTGATGCCAAGGCCCATATCACAACCCCGTGAACAAAACGTATGACTTTCACTATACCCTTCCGAAGCGAGACAAAACTGGTGCCCAAGTATGTGAAGTTCACTACGGTAATCCGAGGCGAGACCAAATTGGACAATGGATGTTTCATTGGAGTTTCAAAACGATTTTAGCATTACAAACAAGCTTTTCTGGTTATATTACAAGGTTTTGAAGGTTTTAAGGTTGTTGAAGAGGCGCGAGTGGCAGTTGACTTCTAACCCATGAATACAGTCCCAAACTTTCCCACAAGCACTCAAGTGTTTCACACAAGAGCTCAAGGAACGCTCGCCTTTGCCTGCCGTCGTGAAGAGGTATTTGTTGGAGCAGTTCAAGCTTTTTCCACAGCTTGTCCTGTTGACCAACGAAGTGTGTGCACAGGGACCGTGCACGAACACTAAGTTTTGTGACTCTGGTCATTTGTTGCCGAATTTGTCACCCGAGTGAAAGGACTTGTTCAAAGGTGCGTCTCTGCAAGCCATTCAAAGAACCGGAGAGGTTCGATCTACTGAATTGGAATTGTTTTCACGGTTGCGGTCACAACATGACATCTGCCTCGACGTTGGAGGAGGGAAGACTATCCGACGACTGTGGAGCAAAACCATTCAATAACACAAAAGGAATGAAGCGCTCCACTGGGACTTTTTACCCTTGGTAAACATAACGAATTCTTTATCTATTAATGGTTCATCAATTGATTTCAATGCTTCAAATGACGTAGCAGATAGTGATTATGCAGCTCTCAGTGTAACAGCAGGAACAGCTGCTGCGTCTAAAGCATTGATTGTTGACTCTAATAGAGATATAACAAACATTCATAACTTAACAGCAACCAATTTAACGGGTTCTATGCAAACAGCTGCACAACCTAATATAACGTCAGTTGGAACATTAACTAGTCTTAATGTTGCCTCCTCTTTCATTACCAGTACGTAATGAAAGAGGAGGCAACCCATTCTGGCGAGCTGGTGGTCAGCGACAGCGGGTCCCACTTCAAGTGTATAGTGATCAAAGAACTGAACCGACACCTGAAAGCGAGGCAAGAGTTCGTTCTGTCATATCTGATCCCAGTGCGCCAACGCAACCTGAATCACACACCAGTTGACATACTTGGCGGACGAGCACCAGTAGAGTGCTTCACTGATTTGAAATGTGCATCAGCGTTGGACACCATCATGGATCCTGTCCTTAAAGAGAATCTGTTCACAACAAGACTGTACCAGCCTCGTGTGGGACAGCAACTGAGATACACCAGTCGCTGCAACAAGTCCACAAGAAGGTTAAGTCAATAAGGGAGAAACGAACCAGAGACAACCAGAATTGCTACCAGAGAGGCAAAGCGTGGATTTCTCCATACGAGACTATGTACTACGATCCCGAGATGACGAACGACGGCACCCACACAAGCTGCTTGTGACATGGGTGAGACCGTACATCGTTGCCAAGCCAATGGAGTACTACTTCGTTGTTATAAACCTTGCCAGGGAAGCGGTAAACCTTGTCAGGGGAGACGAGGTCGAAGTGCATCCGTCCCGACTGAAACTATATGCCGACAGCGATCTTGAATTAACTCGAAAACTGATGGAACATGTGGCATCTCAAGAGACGCTCCAGGCCGTCAACCAGTTAACCAAGCACTGGTACAACAAGGTAATGGGTGACTACCAGATCCTTGTCCAATGGAAAGGATTTCAATAGATCTGTCACATAGTAGGTTCAAGAATTGCTTCTTGACCTCGACAACAGTTTGAGTACTCCGTCACAAGCCAATTCCTAGCTCTTTGAATAACTATAATTCAAACCAGAGAACACCAAGGCGTTCTTCTTCTCTTCTTCTTCTTCTTCTTCTTTCTCTCCTCTTCACCGGTCGATGTGGCACAGAGAACGCAGCTCTGCACCCTTGTACACGCCGCTAGTTTGCCGTCCAACGGATAATCACGTAGGCCTTGCTGGGCGCTGTGACTTGATTTGACATCACTATGCCTTTGCCGAGGCAATGAAGAACCGTTGAAAAGACTTGAGAAAACTGAGGAAAATCGGATACTGTTCTTTGAGCTTGGCGCAAAGCACTTAGATGACTCTTCCCAACAGTCACCTGAAACCTCTCGTCAATACCCTTCCGTAAAAAGAAAACCTGTAACTGATCTTGTCCTAACCGCGAAAATTATACAAATCTCATATACAACTGCGTGTTGTCCTAACTGCAAACGCAGAGGATGTTTCTTCCAAAGTTGAACAATCATCGTCTTGTCCTAACTGTGAACGGATACTCAATTCCATATAAACACGTCTTCAACCACTTCATAACAGAAGAGTTCCGTCGCAGCCATAACTTGTATGTGATTTGCCACCAGCGTACTTAGCTGCATTCACCACATTCACAAATCCCAACAATTCCCACTATTTCGCCACAGATCAAGGACGCATGGAAACCACTCAAAACACTGGCAGAGACATCCCACGACAGGGTCAAGCGTACGCACAGTCAACTCAAGACTGGGAACTACAAGAGAGTGCGCAGAAACTGACTGCTAGCACCTGAAGCTTTTCAAAACAGTTTAGGTTTTGGTGCAGCTCCTTCTACTGATTCCCACCAGACCCTATGAGTATCAGGACAATCGACTATGATAGGATTCCTTTGCTCTGCCATCGCGAAGGTGCACGGATGCCAAACAGAGCACAGGGGTCGAACGAGAATGCAAACTACACTGCAGCACTGGTATTGTCGTGTTAGGTCACATCAGTGCACGTATGGAGCTACGACAACTGAAGAGTCCTATGGCACTCACCTGGGTTGCTTCCTGCTGGAGATTGGAAGCAAGTGAGGACCAAACAAACAGTTAGGACGAGTAGCTAGGTTTTCCCTTGTCAATTCCCATCAGCCAACAACAACCAACAATATAACAACAGCTACCAGGAGTCCCAGCTCCTGATCCAGGGATCAGGAGCTGGGTTAGAGGAGGTGTTACTTCACTTCTTTCTGCGACAACTGTCCAAGTCACGATGGATTTGATGGAATCTATCGTCTCGAAAAAAAACCGTACACGCTTCCTGCAAAAGTCGATCACCAGCTTCGAATGGAACATAAAAACCAAACAGAAATAAGCGCGCATGGTCTGCCAGAATGAACACAACCTTTCGTTCAGAACTCAGTCCTATGGGTGGTTTGCGCTTCGTGTCCATGGGCAAAGTGGTTGCTCATGGAGATTCGTCCGATGTCAATCAATCAGGTTATCAACAGTGTCCCGAGCTGACTTCCCAATGCAGTCTTGCACTGTTGGGGATTCGCGTGCATTCTCGATGGATGAGCACTGCAGAAGATCTGTGGGTAGCGTATGACTGATGTAGTTCTTGTGTGCGAAGACAAGCGTGTTGACCAAAAAGCATGGACTTACGAATCCAACAGGAGTCAAAGCAATCAAGACATGCATCGTTTCATCTTCAACAAGAAAAGCTCTCCTCTCTCCCGGCATCCAGCTTTGGTGTTCTTGTTGACGAGTGTCGCCGTTTGACGGACGAAATCCTTAATGTCAATGTGCAAGAGGTCCTTGGGTCGCAGGTCCACTCGTCATAGCGGGCTGGTCTTGGTGGGAAGTAGTTGTGGCGACCGAGATCCTTTTGGGTGGGTCGGCATTCGACAAAGCGGCACCCAGAGCGATAGCGATGACAACGCATCCCATTCCCGACAGATGAAATCGACCATGGCCATCACCGACAGCGGCACCCAAACGGTGGTCAGATGTCGGTCGCCGATGCTGCCACAGGAGCATCCGACCCGACTTCAGTCCACGCTGTACGTGGACGACTCGCCATCGGGCGGTCGATTTTATTGTAAAGCTGGGAGTTGCAGCGCCCATGTGGCGCTGACCAACAAACGCCGAGTTGGAAGACACTTGGCCTTCTTTCTTCTTCGTCATCCATAGTGTTGTGCGTTTTGACCAAATGTACCCTGCGCTTCCCAACGGCAGCTGTTGCTGATGACAACCACTCACCCAAAAGGTCATTTGGAGTTGGTTGGTGTGGCCCACCTTAGTTTGGGCTTCCACCTTGCATATCTTTGACACGGAAACACGACGAAGGTTCTTTCACGACGGCTTGGATTGCTTGGGTTTGTCGTTGTGTTTGTGGCCAAGAAAAGAGAGATGTGAAGCATTCCAGAGAGAGCCTCAACTCAAAATGTTGCCGCCCATGGCGTCTCGAGCAAATGCGCCGAGCGCGGCACACCCAGAAAAGACCATGGCAAGGAATGGGGCGTGTAATATGATTGGCTCCACCTGATGTGCTTCTTGGGTTTCGTGATGGGCAAGTTGTCCATTTCAAAACGTGAAGCTTTCTCCTTTTGGTTTGTTCTGATCAATCTTTGTAGTTTTCCTGCCGGTGTCCATCGTCCACGGTGGTGTAGAATGCCTCGTAATCAAGGCATCCCTAGCTACCCTGTCGTTGACTGGATTGCTTGTGATGGACCTCGTTGGCTCTTACAAAACGCCGGGTATCCCGCAAAGAGATCACGACAGGGAGCTATCGATTGAAGCTGGTCGTAGCGCCACATAGCCTGTTACGTTTCTCAATGATCACTTTCCCCCCAAAAAACACCCACCCACCGCGAATGGAGCCCACAGGCACTGTTGGGTTCATGGGATGATGAGAAGGGTCACCGCGGCACACCAGAACCACAGAGACCGAAAGAAATGTGGGGAGTGAAGCGATAGGCACCAAGGAAGAGAGGCACTTCCTTGAGGGTGAGTCTGTAGAAGACATTAGTCATTTGTTTTTTCTTTCTCAAGTCTTGGGTTGTGCTTTCTCTCCGATGTGAGCTTAATTGTGCCAGTTGTGGCCATCGATTTTGCTGGCGACGAAGCATCCTGCGAGACAAAGCGCCAAAGAGCACCTAACTACATTAAATGGCGCTGGGTGTGCCAGTGGAGTCTGGCCAAGACACAAGCAAGCGACGGCAGGACACCAAAGCACTGTTTTCATTTCGTGTGGGTGTGTCGGTCAGAAAGCGATCGGATGAACTAGGTCGTCATGCAGCACAACAACGTGCATAGCGTCGACAGTGGATTCTGCTTGTGCAGCATCCATGCGGCGACCCCGACCACTGTTCATGGAAAGACAACCAACGCCGCACAAAGAAAACGGAATACCGTAGGGTGTAGTTTACCATTTCTTTGCCTTGCCCAAAGTGCAAAGTTCTCGACACGTCTGATTCCGCAATGGTTGCAAAACCCAAAAGACCACGAGCAAGCTGGCGATCTTAAATCCTCCAGATGGCAATACTGACCACAACGACCCCACTGCTGCTGCCAACTCGCACTGTACAAAAGGCACGGCGCCAATTAAATTACAGTCGGATCGCACCTCGTGTGCATGGCGTTGCCATCCGACTCGTGGAAGCCGCCCCAATAACCCATGAAAGCCGTGGCGAAAATGGCATCTTCCTACGGCATGCTACGACTTGGACCAAAGCCCAAAAAGCGCCGATTCAATTCCTTGCACAGCCTTGTGGCCCAGAGAAAGTCGACGTTGCAAAAAGAATGGCCCATCACTCAAGTTTCAAATTGAAGCCTCCTATTTTAAGGTGAAACACACCAAGTCGGCTCATTTCTTTGTGAGACGAATGTTCTTCGAAGACCCATACGCAACCTCAATTGGGTTGCTGGGAGAGGTGAGTGGTGCTGTACACTGGACAATCCAAGAATACAAGAATACACGCGCTGTCGTCCCAGTGTGGCTGTTATGGTCAAGGCAAGTCCATCTTCAAAGCGCAGAGTTGCGCCAGGCAAAGCGTCCGCTTCTTCTTCTTCGACCGATGCGGACGCTTCGGCCAGTGGCCTGGTGGAGATTCGCGGCTATGAGCTCTTGGCAGGCCGCAATCGCGTGATCACCCGCTTTGCCAAAGAGTCTTTGAAGCACCAGAGCAGCGATCTTCCGCCGACCGCTGCACCGGCTGATGACAAGATCAAGGCCACGACCACTGTGAAAAGCTCCGCCAAAGCTAAAGGCGAACAGGCCAAGCAACGCCAACGCAAACAATCCCGCGTGAGCCAACGCCGGCATCGCGACCGCGAAGCCTCCAAAGTGTACAACTTGACACTGGACGTGAACCAACTCAAACAGAAAATCGCCGATTTGGAGAACCGCAAAAACTTGTTGCTACGAAGCCATTGCATGCCGAAACGACCAAGTGAATCCATTCAGCAAATGGTGGAATTCTTCTACGAGTTGTTTCGCTTTGGAATGCGAGCGCCATCGCCTTCGTCCTCTCCGTCATCGTCATCTTGTCTGGCGGCTCAACAAGCCAACTGGCCGCAAATGCAATTGTATCAACGCCAAGTGGACTTCTCGAAATGGTTCCATGCCGAAAAATTTCTGCGCGGAGATCGAGTGATAGACGTTGACGCCATGGTCGACCACTGGAATGGCATCGCTGTGCGCCACCCTGGCTTTGATGTCAGAATCGAGCAGTGTGATGTTGTCGAACACACACCGAGAAGACATCGTGGAAAAGGCAAGAACAAAGCACCAAGTGGAGTGTCAGACACGTTCACCGGTGCGATTGCGCGGGTCTCCATTGTGTGGACGTCTCGCATCACGCGCACGACGTTGCTCAAAGTGTTTCCGCACATTGCGCACAATGACAAGCTGCAAAAGATGCTATTGGGCAAAGAGCTGCAAGTGTTTGGCACGATGTTGTACTACTTCAACGCCCAGCGCAAAGTGGTCTGCAACATTATTGATCAAGACTTTTTTGGTGCCATCAATCAATTGGTGCAAAAGGCGGAAAGCGCCCTGGTGATCACCGAGAATATGTCGGTGACCACCAACCAGTTGCTGAGTGACCAAGGAGAGTATGTGCATGCGCCACCGACCTCGACTGTAGCCTCACCTATGCCGCTGTCTACAGCGACTACAGCGATTGACCCAGTGACCAGTACAAGCAGTTTAACATCGACAACTTCTGAGCCAACGCCAATGCCATTGGGTGACGAAGAAGTGAAAGACGACGAACCATCAAGAGATCCGTTGAGTCTGAGTTTCATTCTGAGCTCCGAAGAGAAAACGTGAATTGCTCTAGTGAATTGACAGCTCGCGATCTGTCTTGTTTTCGATTGTGTATGGTAAGTAAAGACCTACAAGATCTGTAGCAAAGCGCACAGCACTTCTATGATCCGTACTTAAATGCAGCTTTGCTTTCAGCGCCCCATTTGTGTAAACTCATTGCAGCTGCAAACGACAACCAACAACCACTTTGATTTGACGTGATTTAACGGATCCCTCTGCTGCATCTCCGCAAAGGTTATTTACTGTACGCTATTGGTTACCACCACACAGTGTTCGTTTGAAGGGCGCACTAGGTTGTGCTTGGGCGAATTGTCACTCACCGGAATCGCAGAGAATGAAGTTGAGGTGATGTCTCTTGGCAAGATCCACCAGGGCATTCTCTTCTTGTGCACCACTGTCCGGTGTGTTTGCTTGCGAATGCCTGCTCGTTGAACGATCAAATTCGATGGCGATGGGCTCGTGGCCAACCAAAAAACTCTTTGGCATCAACGCTCCCTGCATGATGGCGAGTGCGGCATCCACACTTTGGACGAGCTGATATACCGCGCCAAACACATCGACTTCCATCACTTCACGTTGCAGTTTGTGGTTGTTAGTGAAAAAAACAAGCAACACCGTTGCCATGACCAGCGACTTGTTGATTACAAGCTGCAGCAGGCGTTTGTTCTTGGCGATCAAAAGGTGTGGAAACCATCGCTTGAGAATTAGCCGAGTCAGTCGTAGATGGGTCTTGGCCGTCAGTTGGACAATTGGATCCGAGCCGATGGGCTTGAATCTGTGCTTATCATCGGAAGCCACCGAGCAGCGTGATGTTACCACGTTGCACGAAAGTAGCTCCAGCTCAAACCCTGGAAAGTCTTTTGCCATCCTTCGCCAATGCTCCAGAACCACTTGCATCGAGAGAACTTGAGGATCGTGTTGTATGGAAGTAGGAGCCAATCCTGGAGCTGGAACCAATGCAGCACCTCCGGAAGCACAGAACGATTTCAAAAACTCTTGTTGCTGTAGAAGCCTGTTCTTCCTTGTCAACGATTCCTTCAATGCGCGCGAAGATGCCGACGAGTGAACACCAAATCGAAACAGATCCAGGTACGCCACCACTTGATGATGCAGCGATTGCTCAGGGGTCATTTGCCTAGTCTTTTGACCGACTTTCTGATGGATATTGCTGGTAAAGCTGCTGTTGGTGGTCGTGATAGAGGAAGCTGCAGTTCCACACAGACCACGTCGGGCGATCAGCACACGGCGTTTGCTTTCCAGAAACGAGATCTCCTGCTTGAGTTGGTTGATGTCCAGCATCAGATTGTACTGCACCGAGCTCTCTCGGTCACGATGGCGTCGCTGGCTGACCCGTGCTTGTTTGCGTTGTCGTTGAATGCGACGAAGTTGCTTTTCATCTAAGGAGCTGACCTCACGCGATTTCACACCACTATTTGAGGCGCCACCACCACCACCACCACCGCTGTCAAGTCGAGTCGTTCCGGTTGCAAGATGTCCACCACCACGACCAGGTGGCAAAAGAGCAGAAGCTCCATCAGCTGGTGTGGCACCATTAGCACCAGCACTGGAGAAAGATCGCTGCCGCGGCGCTTTGCCTGCGCCATGGGGCGCTTCACCGGAGTGGGGGAAAGCGCGCTGCGTCATCACCACCACCATCCACAAATGCCGCACAAGGGGCAAAGCAACGAACGGAATTCAACCGAAATCAGGGCGCAAAGGACGGACGCAAGAAATCTCTGGAACGCTGCTTGTTCTGTTGTGTTCCAAGCAAAAGAAACAAGCGAAAAAAAAAAAGCTTGGTGGATGGTAGTAAATTACGTACCTAATACGACAAGGGGGTGTAACACAAAGGAACTTGAAGGATTCTTGTGTTGAGCGTTTGGCGTTTGGTGCTGACGACAAGGATGTGTGGACCACGTCAAACCGAGTCCGACTTTTGGGTTCGCGGATGAAATGAAAAGACCGTCGTGGGTTGAAAGGAAAAGAAAGTCGGTGTAGCTTCATAGCATGGGCGGTGCAGAAGCAAGAAGAACCAGACTTGCCGAGGAGAGTGAAGCAATCAAGTAGGTTGGGGGAGGGGGGGGAGGGGAAAGCTGTCGCGAGTGCCGCTATGGTGGTGGTGAAGCCTCAACGCGCAGCTCGATGAATCTCTTTTCGGCTTTGTTTGTGTGAGGATGCGCAATGCGAGAATGAGTCAATGGGAAAGGGGGAGTCTGCGGGCTATGAACAGGGCGGACATGGTTGGGCTTTGTGAGGGTGTTGATTCACCAATCAAAACAAGACGACCAGGAGTTGTCGGCAAGCAGCCATGTGCCAAAGGCGTACAGAAGAGGCGCTTTTCCCTGGGAATGTCGGAGAAGAAGAATGGCGAAGAAGAGGATGACAGATCTCAGGGTTTTGTGAGGGTGTTGATTCACCAATCAAAACAAGACGACCCGAAGTTGTCGGCAAGCAGCCATGTGCCAAAAGCGTACGAATGTCGAAGAAAGAGATAGCAGGGCGAAGAAGAGGATGACAGATCTCTGGCGAATTTGGCTTTGGAACCCAAAGGGGAAGTAATCGCTCGGGCGTGTTTCAAGAAGCCGAACCCCATTTCAGACCCCAGGAGAAGATCTGGACAATGGGAAGTTGAAGTCTCTGCTTGGAGCCAGCGCGTTGTTGAGGATCACTGAAAAAGGGAGGAATTGGTTGGAAATTGGATCCCCAGCCTGCTCAAACCAAGTGTTCCTCTCCTCCTGTGGGCAACGATGGTTGTTGTGCTTCACTGTGTGTCAGTGTGTCTCGCGTTGCGTTGTGCGTTTTGTGAGACGCAACAATCCTCCCACATGCTTTTCGTGTCCATCAGTGGACTCCAGTTCCTCTCCAACAATCGACACGTCAAACACGTCAGAACAAGTGCCATTTTTGCAGCTACGAGACGGGTAATAGGCCATCCCCAGTTGGCGGTCTTTTGACACCCAGGCGGTTGTCAATTGCTGAAATCCAGCAAGGCATTTTGGCCGCATTATACGGTCATATTATCGCGTTGGCATCTTTGAAGAATGGATTCTTCCATTCTTCAAAGATGGATGGCTCGTGTTGAAGGATTTGGTGGCATCAAGAATAGCAACGCGACACAATCAAGACACCACTGTTGGATTGTGGCTAGAGAATGCGACCACTGCAAAATACCGTGCAGGACACAATTGGCGTGCGTTTGCTTTTTCGTGTGTGGAACACCAGAACATGAACACAGCAGAACACGACAGACGACCAGAATGGAATCCACAATGCACCAACCAGACCAACGGCAGCAGCAGCCGAGGCGTCGCGGCCACCCGCAGTACTCAACCTCGTCGTCCACTCAGCAAGAAGTAGTCTCCAATCGCTCCACTTCCTCGTCGTCATCACGAAGGCAAGCAACCGTTGGCCTAAGTGAAAACCCACTTGCCAATACCACCCCTAGCAACATCTCACGCTGTTCCAGCTCCGCCAGCGCTTCCTCTACGCTTACAGACGCAACGCTACCTCCGATGGTCGCAGAGACCAAAGAGCAACGCAAAAGACGCCAGTCGCGCATCCGCAAGCGTCGCCACCGCGATCGCCAGGCCTCCAAAGCGTACAACTTGATACTGGACATCAACCAGCTCAAACAGGAAAACGCCGTTTTGGAGCGCAAACGCCAGTTTCTTCTTGCGCATTTGCGCAATCAAAATCAGGTGCAGGATCAGCAAGCGCGGTCTCAGGTGCAGCTTCCGATTGTACCCAAACAACAATTGGACCCGATGGTGCAGATGGCGAAAGTGTACATGGAGATGATTCGCCACGGCATGCGCCAGGGATCGCCCCATTGGTCCAAACAAAACTCCTTTTTGCACCAGTTCTTTGCTGCCCAAGTGCTCTGTGGAGATCAGCTGGTGCCACCCGAAGCGTATGTGACCCATTGGCAGCGTGTCCCCGAGTGTAACCCTGGATTTGACATTCAGTTGCACTCCATCCACGCTAGCAGTGAGACATATAGCAACAAAAGCCATCAAGGTGCTCGTCCGCGGGAATCGACTCGAAATGTGTGTGCGAATTCGGTTTCTCTATCTCAGCAGGTGCGACAGCAACAGGTCAGCGTGGTGCGCATGGACGTCATTTCGACCTCGTACATCAATGAAAAATCATTGGAGGCAATGTTTCCGCACGTGTTGAACGATCCTTTGACTTTGGAGCAGCTGCTGGGTCGTAAATTGGTTATCTACGGCACGGTTTTTTGCTATTTCAATCCGCAACGACAAGTGGTTTGCAATATGGTGGACTTGGATATTTGTGGTGCCATCACCAAGCTGCTGGAAACACCAACATCGGTGGTCAAGGTCATTACAGACCACACGATTCCTTCTAATTTCCTCATGAGCCAGAATGGGGACTCCATAGAGGTTCAAAACGCCGAAGAAGCCTCCTTCGCGTTGGTAGAAAGTGACAAGTCAAAACTCAGCTTCATTTTGGATTGACACGGGAAATGTTACTCTTCTTTGACGATTCAACTGCTTTGCGTGATGATGTGATGAGTCACAAACAGGTGACCCCGGTAAGATGGCTTCACCAATGTTCCTGTCACGTTTGGGTGCGAGTGAAGCTGGTTATCTGCATGTCGATGAAGTCACCACCAACGGATGGGCTAAGTTGAAGGTGGCCGGCCGAATGTGACTGAGGAATCATCACTCAATGCTCGCACCGATCACTCCATTGCGTCAGTACAGGTATCGAGACACTATTCAACCTGAAATTGGCCAAGTCTCATTCGCAAAAGACTGTCCTTGCCAGTGGCAAGAGCAACCACGCATTTCTTCTCGTCATTCAGGTGCCAAGATTCACGTTGTGGACCGTGTTGTGAGAAATGCAACCGCTTCCATCACTTGCTTTGTCGCTTTATGATGGTTTAACGCAATGAGCAGGTGTGTCGGGTTTGGTGGCACTACACCAGTGACGAACACAAATAATGGCACCAACTGATCGTTGTGGCTGGAAACAGTTGGATTTCAACTTGTAGGACGACATTGTAGCTTTTTCGCGCCTTGGTGAAAAGATGGGGGCCCTGGGTTCCAGACAAGCAACGCGACAGGCGGCATCACTTCATCATCAACAAGGCAAGGCGTGGTCTCACTACGATTTCTTCTTCTTCTTCTGCTTTCTTGACGCCCATGGTCGCCCATTCCTCCTCCACCACCACTGCTCTTGGTGAACGCCAACGCCAGTTTCTGGTGGCGCACGTGGATGAACATGACCCCCAACAAGTGCACCAAACACCCAATGGATCCGCCAACCAGCAGCAGTCCATGGACGAGATGGTGCAGTTGGCCAAAGAATACTGTGAACTGTTTCGCCATGGCATGCGTCCGGGTTCGGCACTGTTTGCCCAACAAGAAGCATTTCTAAAGAGGTTTTTCGCGCCGCAAGTACTCTGTGGCGACCAAGTGGTGCCCCCGGAAGCCTATGTGACCCACTGGCAGCAAGTGATCGAGTTCAACCCAGGGTTTGACATGCAGTTGCTGGCCATTCATGGTGCCAGTGAGCATTTGACCGACAACAACAAGTCAAAAGAGATCAGTGTGGTGCACATGGACATCAAGTCGACCTCGCAGATCGTGTTGAAGACCGTGGAGAAGATGTTTCCGCATGTGTTGAGTGAACCGGAGACGCTGGAAAAACTGGTGGGTCGTGAACTGGTGATCCATGGCACGGTGCTTTGCTACTTCAATACGCAGCGTCAGGTGATCGGCAATATGGTGGACTTGGACTTTTTGGCCGGGATCACCAAATTGTTGGAATCGCCAAAGTCGGCGGAACAAGTTATGGTGAATCACAAGATCGCTCCCAACTTTCTCGTGGGCCATACGGAAGATTAAGGACGCCGAACAAATGACGTGGACAGCTTCAGCTTCATCCCCCTCTGCGAACTCCATCGATGCAATTTGGAGAGATTAACAAAGGATCCTTTTTTGATATTCCATGTTACTTCACTTCACTCACAGACATCGAAACCAATCATCTTGACAAATGAACACACTGAACATGGAGATTTGCTTCACCTAAGTGGAGACTGTCGCTGTTCTTCCTGTTTCTTTGTCGCAATCATTCGTTGAGAAGAAACCGCAGGTCCATCAGTTTGCTGGCTGCCGTGCGTTTCTCAACGAATGAGTCTTCGTCCGACGCCGACGCTGACATAACGGGTGTGGAGTGAGCAGGAAGCGCATGGTCATGGATTGCCGAATGTGAATGCAAATGCGAATGAAGGGTATGGTGGTGCTTTGCTGTACCAGGAATACCGACAGGACAGGTGCGTGTGGCCACGGCGCCGGTCATGATGGTCATCAAAGGCTGTACTTGGCGCACAATGTGGTGCATGGCGGAAAACATGTCCATGTCGACAAGATGATGGGTGATCTTGTCTTGGCGATCAAAGTGGAAGATCCAGGTGCCTTCGACGTTGAGCCGTTGGCCCAGCACTTGCCGCGAAATCGTCGGGTTGTTCAGCACATGGGGAAAGCATTTGGCCAGCGTCACATGGGAGATCGTCGAGGAAAACACCAGGTTCACACGCACCATGCACTCGTCACGATCCAGATCTTGCTGGTACGCAGGTTGCGGCTTGTTATGGATGGTATCATAGGACACCACTTTGACTTGAATGTCGGGGTAACACAATGGAAGTCTTCGCCAGTGTTCCAGCAATTGATCGACGGTCACAACGCCATCGGTGCGCACCACTTGGTCCACATACAGCCATCGAAAGAACTGTTCTTGCTGCTGGCTCTCCACCGCCATCGGTTTTCGAGCAATTGGTGCAACTGTCCCATCATCACCAACACTGGTGACAGGAAAAGCTTGTCGTGGCACTGCAAACTCAGTCATGGGGCGGAAGCCATGGCGGAACATATGGAAATACTGGCTCAACATGCCGCACAATGTGTCACGGTGCAGCTTTGGCATCTCGCTGAGCACCAAAAGCGCTTGTTTTTTGCTCTCCAATTGCGCGATTTGCTGTTTGAGCTGGTTGATGTCCAGCATTAAATTGAATGGCTTGGATTTCTCTTTGTCGCGGTGGCGGCGTTGGTTCACGCGGTAGCGACGGCGTTGGTGTTGCTGGCGGAGTCGTTGGCGTTTCGAGTCCTCACGATGGGCCGCGGCTTCTTGTGGTTCCTCTTGCTGGCCAACGGCTACGGCTTCGGCTACGGCTACTGCTGGGACTGCTGTCATCGTAGACACTGGCTCGAACTGCTGTTGCTGCTGCTGATGGCGTCGTGCTTCCTGGGTGAACCGCGAAATGGCCCGATTTGCCGGATCCGCCAATGCCAGATAACCTCGAATCTCGACGACTGGCGGGTCGTTGGCGACCGGAGAAGACGAAGCCAAAGCGCTGAGGTTGTTCAAAGACGACGGCAAAGGTGCTGGCGGACGTCTCGCGTTGATTTTGCCGGTGGCTTTGTGCTTGGCAGACTCGTCGTGATGGTCATCTTCTGCCATGACGCTTGTGGCTTTGGATTGCCGTCGTGGACAATAACTTGGAAATTGTATGGCAAGGCCTGGGAAATTGAAAAAAGCTCCCCGGCCGGGAATTGAACCCGGGTCACCCGCGTGACAGGCGGGTATACTAGCCACTATACTACCGAGGAAGTGACGTGTTTAATATGTCTACGACAATATTCGGAGCGTGGATCCCTTGAGCTTGACCACTGGTTGTGATGAAAGGTCTTGGGTGAAGACGGCCAACAACAACCCAGGGACCCATTCACCATCAGTATGAAGTTTGCGCTTGTAATCACCGAAAAGATCTCGCTCTCCAGGATCACCCACTAGGGCGAGCGGACCTGGCACCCAAGAACCTCGTGCAGACAGGGACCAACAAGTTCCTGTAGGACTCGTCACCAAATACACCATCCTCTCCGATAACAACTTGGTCATTACCAAGAGCAATGTGATGCTGAAGCATAGGTGACGCCGACATGCACCACGATGCAATGGAAGACGGTGTGGAGTGGACGGACGACGAAATAGATGTTGGAGAACTGCTTGTTCCAAAGATCAATCCGAGTCAGACCTTTCCGTCGGTTTTCCTCGCGTGTTGTCTTTTTGCTGGTGTCGAGAACCAATTGCACACCATGACGACGCAAAAAGTCCTTCTTAAGTGGTCGAGAGCGGTCCGTTGCTCTGCTTACGTGGTCGAGTGTCAATTGCGAACTGTCCTTCATGTTCATTCTCTTCCTTTACTCTCCTCCTCACTTCTCCTTTTTACTCTGCTCTTCCTGTCCGCTCATTCTGATTGACTCTCTCACACTATGTGGCATACAACTCACACTTGTTGCTGGATCTCTTGAGCGGATGACATCTGCTGCTCGTTGGCTTGTCCTGGTTGCTTGGTGCCTTTGACTCCTGAGACCCCTCTTCTTCCTTTGCTGTGGGGGTCTTTCCGGGTCTCGTCACTCGCTTGGGGATCTTGGTCATCCTGACTGTCCCGAAGCGGTTGCTTCAACTGATTCGAGTATGTACCGCGTGTCTTGGTCGTGACAACACCATCATCGTTATGGGGGGTCATTTCCGCAACACTCCTCCTCGTTGGTGTTGGTGTTCTTGACGATGTTCAATCTGGATCGGAGTTGCTCGAAGGTTTGTCGTCCTAAGGCCTTTGTCAACAGGTCAGCGAGTTGATCCTTCGTGCTGCACCAAGTCACCTTGACATTTCCGTTTTGCTCTTCGTCTTTCACAAAAATAAACCTCAGAGCAATGTGTTTCGCAGCGTTACTGGTCATGGTGTTCTCGATGGTCTTGACGGCCGACTCATTGTGACGAAGTGAATGTTTTTTCCTAAAAGGATTAACAATCGGACTTCATTCATTCAATGAAAAGGGTATAGTATACAAATAACTCAATGACTCCAAAAAATGGAGGATGCTCAAACCAAGTCAGTTGGGTATGAGTATACAATACCTATCCCAAGAAAACCATGAGACAAGTGCCGAACAAGGAAAAGAGCCTACAGAAAGTGACCGGAAATGCCTCTGCAAACGCGTGGTCCAAACTACTCCTATGAGTTCAAACAGCATGTGTTACAGCAATGGAGATTGAAGCCCAAAGGAGAACTCAACATTGATTTTGCCAAACGATTTCGATTGACAGAAGGAACCTTGTATCGGTGGTTGAAGCAAGAGCGAGATCCAAAAACAAGTCAACAAGTGGTAAAAGACGAAGGTGTAAACATTGATGCTATGCAAGCCTGGGTTGCCGAACAATTGCAAGTTCAAGAAGTGACTACAAACATGGTGCTGCAAAGACTGCGAACCAAAACTCCTCAGTTATTGGAGCAGAAAACTTACAAGGCTCAACGGCAGTTGGCATCAAGACTTTTGGACAAAGTGCACAAAAAGCAATTGGGATATGTGCACAGAGGCAATCAGTACAAGACAAAAATACCAACCACAAGAGTTGTGAAGACATTATGTCGGTGCAGGACTCAATGCGGATCAAAATGCAGAAACAGACAAGTACTGCGAGAATGCACGATTGAATGTTGTGGCATACAAGCTCGGACGACAACATTGATTACCCATGACTGTTCCAATA
>JAMFLO010000555.1:0-18496 GCA_027475765.1 Paralagenidium karlingii
AGTCGGCTGGTATCGAACTGACACGGTAGCATGGTGATCACAACAACAAAGCCAACGACTCGCGCCACGCTTTGAACGAGTACAACAACCTCAAAGTCTGTTCATCCACTACATCACCGATCGCGCGCACAAGCAAAGAAGCAAACACTTCATTAACAAATGAAAGCCTGCTGCTTCTCTTCTCGCTTGGTCGAGCTCTTCCCACACTCTCTTCAACACTGTACGACCATGCAAAGGTCGAGCCCTCGCCCTCGCCCTCGACTACTGCCATCGTCATAACTCAGCCGACCGTGGACGACATGTCTGTTCATCTCACGTTTCCACAACGAGCCAATCCAAGCGTTTGACCCCACGGAGAGCCAATCAAAACGACGCATTGGCGGGATTTCAGCCAATCCGCTTGCTGCGGGATGCCGAATCAGAGCAAGAATCAGATCCAGACGCATGGTAAATGGTAAACTTCAATGGAAGAGGCTTTCCTGATCGTCAACGACCGAGCTGATCAGGTGCTTCCTGACGCCCTCCACAGCTACAGCGCATCGAGGCAATCGTAGTATTCGATGCTATTCCTCTTTGTTAAAAGAACACTCGTCCATTCATTCCACACACATACAAATACCAAATTCACCGACTAGCCAAACTGAATCAGCCACGCAAATTCTTTTGGCCAGCTCCTCCAGGCCCACCACCAGCACCACCAGCACCACCACCGCCACCATCACTGGGCACGGGCTTGCCATTATCTCCGGATCCACCACCACCCGGGATGGGAGGCTTGCTTCCGCCGCCACCGTTGTGACCACCTCCTCCCTTGCCTCCCTTGCCCCGGCGTTTCTTGTGGCCACGATGATGACCCTTTCCACCACCACCACCTCTGCCTCCCTTGCCGCCACGTTTCTTGTCACAGTCTTCGCCTCCACCACCACCACCACCGTTATCTCCCCCTCCTCCCTTGCCGCCATCGTCGATATCCCCACCTCCTCCGTCGATATCACCTCCTCCGTTGCCCCCATCATCAGGGAGGTCATCACCACCATCATCAGGGAGGTCACCACCACCATCATCAGGGAGATCACCACCACCATCATCAGGGAGATCACCGCCGCCACCACCACCAGGAATGATACCTCCACCACCACCGGGAATACCACCGCCACCGCCACCAGGAATGACACCTCCACCAGGGATGCCGCCTCCACCGCCACTTGGAATCACCTGTTTTGTGTTATCACTGTTGCCAGGAACACTTCCTGCGTTAGAGGATGCGCAGACTGTCAGCGCGGCCATGATGAAAGCGTATGAGATCTTGGTCATTAGGCTCAAAACTCTTGTCTTTTGGTCTTGGTTTCTTTGTTGTTGTTGTTGGCAAATTGGCAAATTGGAAAATGAGCAAAAGGACAGCAAGCTACAGGATCCTGTGCGCATCGTTTGTTGCAGTTGCGCGCAACTGAGCAAACGGCCTTCTTCCGAGCCAGTTGGGTAGACAAAACCTTCTTCAGAGTCTGTCATGTCGACGTATCTCTCTCCAAGTCCCTGACTCAAACAATATCTCACACGATCAAAAGAGGGGCCACCCAGCTGGAACCATTTCTGGGCCAAAGAGCGCGCATTGTGGAGCCTCCAGGGCTTCGGTCACCGCCAGTGCCAACAGACTCTGGTCTGTCTTACGAGGATTTGGCCGCCCCCGCCTCAAAAGAGTCGAGACGTGGCACGTGGCAAAACAGTCTGGTGAAATTAGACACCCGCATTCCTGCATCTGTTCGTGGATGCCCAGAAGTGACTCATTGTCAATAACAAGCCGTGGGACACCCAATGTCCACAACGCGCAGCTTTTGATGAACAAGGAGGTGTTATGGAACCCTGGTGTGCTCGATTCAAGCAGCAACAGGATGCGAAACCAAAGGTGTCCGTGGTTGTGGCAGGGCAGTTCCATCTTGCGCACTAGAAGGGCGTTTGGCAGTAGCAAAGCCCCGGATCGTTGAATAGTCAAGCCCACATAATGGAGGTACTGAAGACATGGCCATGAGGCTACAAGCAAAGCGGTACAACAACTGCGCGATCTGGCAGGTTTGTCGGTCCCACCACGCACAGCACTTGTCAGTAAGCTGTCGTGTCAGCAAGCCTCTGTTGCTTGAAGAACGTCTTTTTGCTCATCATCCAGCTGCCAGATGGCCATTGAGAGCATCTGTTTATCCTTTGATTGGGCGCTTGAAACTGTCGCAATCTTGAGGCAACAGGTTGGCTATTGTTCAGATGGTCCGCAATTCGATTGACACAAACCAACTGGTATTCAACTCCTTCTCAGCAGATCCTCGGAACACAAACCTCGACAACAGCAACAACTGAAGTTCGCTGGCTTTTGCTTCCTTCGTGTGCTTGTCGTGTATTTGTCGGGTTGTGACGGTGGGTGGGATGCACTCTCTCACAGACTTCTCCGTCGTGGGTCAACCCTACCATACGTCCACCAACCACTGCCACAAGAAAGATGATCCAACGATCTCGTTGCAAGTGAAACGCTGCGCCGCATCTGCATTCAGTTCGCGCAAGCTGCCTTCGTCTCACCCATTTGGACCTTCCACTTTTCAGTCTGTCACTGTAACGAATCTCTGTACTTGTTCTCGCTTGGATCTTGAGTTTACCAGGAACTTGAGGCCGCACATTTGTCAAATAATGCGGACCCATCTGGTGCCAAAAGCAGCATGATGGAGTTGAGGAATCCTGAATCTAGACCAGCTGCCGTTCTATCTGGTTCAACCCGCCGCCCTTTAACCTCATCGTCAGCGCTCGACAACGACGCCGTCGCAAAGAGAGGCGCCTCTCCTAGCTTGAAGTGAACTAGTTTCGGCTCAACCGCTCGCACTTGAAAGTCACCTGGGGTGGTGTCGATAGCACGTCAGTAGTTTTTCGCTTCGGCTACCCATGTACGAAGCATATGACTGAAATGTCTTCGTTGGTGCACCGGAAAACGTAGTTTCAGCCATTCCAGACTTGCTTGGTCGTGCCGTTTGACGCCGAGCTCCAATCGAGTTGGTTGAGTCAACGTCTCTTCAATTCCATGGATAGCCAACAGTGAAGTGGACATGAGGACCACCCTGCGATCATCATCCAGAGCTGTTGACGGCGTTCCGACAATGAACAGACTCTGTCTCGACACGATTGCTGTCACAGCAACACTTTTGCGACCTGCATCAGCTGAAACCAACACCGATTGCTTCAATTCGACTTGGACCGCATCTGGAGCGTTCGATATCTCTTCCGACTTGATCTGTTCCACGAGTTCTTCGGCAGGATCCACCCACAAGCCATGAGCGAATGCAATGCTTCCGTGAACACCACGCAATACTTTGAGTTTGTACCGCAGCACCTCATTGGCATGTGCGACAAAGTCAAAGGTGGTCAAGTCAGCGGGCACACGTCGCCACTCCATGCCGCTTCCGTACAGAATGCCGTCTGAGGTCAGCGCCACAAGCGACGCCATGCCACTCATCGGCTGGGTCAACACTCCAACCAATCCTTTGCCGACTCCGCCAACCACATCGCCAAACCCAAGTTCACGTCCTTGAAGCCGTCGTTCCTCATAGATTGCCAGTGGCGTCGTCACCACTCCAGTTGCTGCACCAAGCACGGACGACCCCAGGGATTCTAACCCATTGGCAAGTGCGGAAGAAAGCTGACTGGGTCGAGCATATCGTCGCTTGCGCGCTTGATTGGCTGGGAGTGTCAGCTGATCCATCGTGGAAGACACTGTATAGGAAAAAGCCGACAGAGACGTCAGCGCAGCTACTGAAGTATGACGAAGCAGCGAGGAAGTTCCATAGAGAATGCCCTTGGTCAACGTCCACGGGTTGTACCCGTCGCGAGCACCGGCCTCAAAAGGCATCACAAACAAGTCACGAACGCCAACACCGACATTGCGAAAGAACCCACTAGGAAACACAACACGAATGTCAACCCTCCAGCCGTACAATGAGCTAAACATGTAGAATCCACTTACGCTGGGTTGCCGAGGATGCCCAGAGACATGAGCAGCAGGGGTGACCGCACAATGGTGTCGGCAACGAAGTTGGCAGCGAGATCTTTGACCAGCTGGTCGCCAAAAGCAAAAATGTTTTGCATGTCGGTGCTGGCAAAACTCAGTGGGGTGCCATCGAGGTTACTGAGAACTGGTAAAGACGTTCGTGCCGTGATGGAGACCGTGATCTCGCTGATCAAAAGCCGATCAATAAAGATTTTCGGCTGTGCGCAAATCGACATAGCCCTCCATCTGTTGGACATATTGGTGATGTCGCTGGGCGTTGCCGACAACACTTGACTGCTTGTTGAAAGACCAGAGAGTGCTTCCAGTAAAGGATTGAACACCGTTTGTGCATAGAACGCAATTCCATCTTCAATCTGTGGTTGTCATCGACACACGACTTGTGATTACATGCACGGAACAAACCCCTCAATAATCAGGCAGCAGATTGCCATACCTCTATAGCCATCTCGGCGAGTTGCAACTCGATACTGTGGAAATAGGCCGGAATGACGGCTTCTGGTTTCGTCTGCACCAGCACAAGTCTTGCCACGATGGCGTTGCCATTCTCAGTGTTGGGCAGTGTGCGATCGAGCAAACGATTCATGACATGCTGCAACTCATCATGAATTTGGATCACATCCACTGCAATCTTGTCGACTTGATCGGCACAATGAGGAAAGCAAACCATCACTGGGAAGTCACAGGTCGCAATGAAATGGGAGATCTCGAGATCCATAATCGAGCAATACAAGGTTCCAAACGAGAGCACATGGTTCAAGTACCCCAAACGGTGTCTATTGCGCAGTGCTTCCGGAGCTTTGGATCCATCGTTAAGATACAACACCACGATCTTGCGCAGAGACAGTCGAAACAATTCGGGAAAAGCAAACTGGGTTGCATCCGTTTTGTCATGCTGGTTCGCGACAACTCCAGGTTGAAACTCGTCACAAAAGTGAATGATAATGTTGTCGACGTGAATCGAGAGTCTCTGGAACGATGATGATGACAACGAGAGTTCCGGTTGCTTATCGTACAAAGCAGTTGGCGACTGGATCTGGATTCCCGTCGGCTCTTCCACACAATCAAACTCAGTATGCCACGTGCCTGCCCAAAACGATGTGGTCACGAGAAACACAGCACGAGAATCCTCGAATGACGCGAACTGAATGCCTTCAACCTGCCATAGAATGCTTGACCAGCCCAACGACTCATTTCCCACGACGAAGCGTAGTGTTGAGGACTCCGACGAGGAGTTTTCCTCATCCCCAATGGCAGAAATGGTCAACGGATTCGCCGTTGAAGGGATCGACGATACCACGGAGGCAGTTGATGAGCGTCTTCTTGTCAACTGCATCACAGAGTACAGACCGAATGTCACCTCACCATCTCAAGCCAACCAAACAATGACCAGAGAGCTTACCTGAATGGCCCAGTCGTACTCCAACTGATACTGCGGACCGATCATCTCAGATGCTGCCTTGGTTGAGACACTCTGAAAGGCCAAAGGCTGACTCCATCCATTGAAAAGGATGACTGGCGGCTGGAGGTCGCAAAAGAAGTTGACGCAAATCGAGTTCTCGTGGAAAGTGACGCAGTACGAAAGCATCTTGTGGAAGAATTGGCTGTGCCGGACAAGCAATCGTTTTCGTCGTGTCAACGATGACGGAGCAGCGTAGTATTGTACGTTGTCGCCCTCAATTTTCTGCGGCGTGCTGGAATCCGGCTGGATGGATGCATCGGTGCCTGAGCTACGTGGTGTTGACAGCGACTTGTCCGATTTTCCCTTCAGGTTCACCACTACTGGGTCACTCCATGCATACTCTTTGTCCACAATCGACACGGCGAAAGAACAAGTTGGCGCACTCAAGTTGACAGTTAGTTGTGCAGAGGAAGTGCGTGGCGTTGCCGGTCCTTCGTCTTTGCGACGCAGGACTCTTCTTGCAAACCACGATGGAGAAGCTTGCGTTGGAACCACTCTTTCCAAGAACGCAGGAACACTCCATGCATCTCCATGGTGTCTTGATGCCTTGCAGCGCGCAACAAATTCAAGGTCAAAAACTAGGAAAGACACTGCAACTGGACGAAAAAGAGTGTGCATACCTTCGTTTGTGTCTCATCAAGAAGCATTCCGCCGAAAAGATCTGTCGGTGCAAACTGTAGGTCAAAGGGCTAGACACATCACACAAACATCGTACATGTCAGAAATGGAGAAGCACAGAATCACTGGTATGATCATGGTATACCGTCGAGTTGAGCACGATGACGCGAGGATGAATGACTATGTCAGCTCTCCCGTTGGCGTTTTTTGTGAGAGTGACCCAAAACACTTTCGCCATGCATTTGGTGATGTCACAAGCATCTTGAACAACCACAACACACTCGTTTTCGTCTCCTTCCATTGAGAGATCCATCGGGGAAGACCAGAACACGCCCAAACGAGGAGCTCGCTGTGGCTCTGCTGACGGTTGCTTTCTATGTGACGACTCCATCGCAACGCCACCTGCTCCAATAAGAAGCTTTATTCGCTGCCGAGGCACCGCCACGTCAGCCACAAAAACTTGCTCTTTGGATGCTAAAGGCCGATAAAAGCTTTCTTCTTGCTTGATGCCAAGCACTTTCACTTCCAAGTCCTCGCTCGTACCATTTCGTACTCGTAAAGCTTGTTCAAAACGAATCTCAATGGTAGGATCAAGCATTCGATCTCGTGATCCCACAAAAATGCAAAAATCTTGGCAAACAAACGTCTCCTCAAGCTTTTGTAAGTCATTCCGAACGGGTACTGGAATATCAAATCCATCATACTTCATTTCATCCGAATTCGAAGAGGCATTCGCAACATCCAGTCGCATGAGTGTTTCAGGATTGATTGACATCACAGCGCGTTGCTCATGAGATTGCAGGTGTATCTCAACCTCGGTGGTTTCCCCACTGTGCTTTTCGTGCTGGACAAGTCTACCTCGAATCGGTTTATTGAGCTGGTTCACAAGTCGAAGTGCAGGCCAGACACTAGTCTCGAGCCAAGCGTATCGTCGTGTGGCCATGGGTTGATCTTGATCCGTAGCTTCTGTCATCGCCTGCATATTGCATCCAATTCTTCGTGTCAAAGACCACACAAAGAGATTGCAGGGCGAGCTTGGGAGACATATCATCCTCAGAATCACTCCTCGCGAAAGCGCATTACTCTGTTCACTGTCAGTTGCTGGAGATTTCAACAGCTCAAATGGCAGTGGAATGGAAGTCAAATCGATCAATATCGAGTTGGATGCATGTGAACCTTTGTGGTCACCGACAGCCAGTTGCAAGGCCGAACACTTGGGGGTCATCACAGACGTTCGGTTCTCCTTGTCATCATCCACACAATGCAGCGAGCATTGGTCTTTGTCCAGGAAAGTACACATGTTGTGCACATGATCTTGCACGGCTTGCTCTCTGATCGGTTTTGGTGCCACTTGAACTTCTCGGTCATCCAAGCGGCATTTGATCACCACTGGAAGCTGATTGATAATCGTTGCAGACGCACGCAGCGTCACAAGCGTCTGTAGTCCACATAACTCCACGATGACCCACATGAATCCTTTCTCGGCAAAGAATCGTCCCTGTACACTGTTGCTGCGGATTTCACAAGCTTCACACCACATCGAGGGCACTTCGCTTGTCTGAGGCTCCTTCGGAGCATGCAATGCAAATTGCATTCTGCAGAAGCTCAATGATCTCTTCAGCGTCAACCAGCTGTACGCCACTTCACTGTTGGCATGGAGATGCAAACACTCGGATGTCTGGTCCTGACGAAACCAGCATTCGGTATCAAGCTCGTTGCGAATCAATAGTCGCATTTCAGCTAGACTACGCGAATCATCGCAGCCAGATGTCCTAGAGCTTTCCAACAACTGGGGCGAGAACAGCATGGCTGGTAGACTCATTAACATCAGTGCAGAGGTGTGGTTCACAAAAATATCCATGGGTCCACTCACTGCCGAAATGTCCATTCCTTGATCTCCCATGGTCATCATCAAGTGCAAGCTTGTACGAGGAACCAAAGGCACGGTCAATAGTTGCACAATGCTCTCCGTTTGCGCGGAAACCACGGTCGACAAGGCAAGGTCCAGATTCTGATTGTTGCCAAGCCCCATGCATCGTGCGATGGTGTTGCTGAGGCGGAGACTTAACACATCATGTGAGTGGGCAAAGCCACTCATATGACTGATCGACACGATGGTTTCTGGAACAACAAGCACTCCGTCGAGCAACGAATAGCTTGCAGTGCAAAGACTCGACTTGATCTGCAATGAAGAAGCCAATAACGATGTCACCAGCAATCGACGCTGAAGATTCTATTAATCACCGTATCCATCCGCCATGTCAGCAAGTCACAACGGTGCCAGCCCAAGCATGCAGATGTCAGGGAAGCACTTACCAGAGAGTCAGCTTCGCTGCATAAGGGAGCTCGCCACCGGAGTTCCCACGTTTCAGAAGCAGGTGCATTATTCACCTCAACATAACGAACAGACTGTAGAAGGCGATGAAGCGTGTGAAGTTTGCTGGCACGATCATTCACGACTTCTTCATCTTCATCAAACCACTGAGATACCAAATCCCCAAAAGAACGCGGAGATTGAAAAGGACTCTCCGATGAGCGATTGCGCTCCCATGGCACTGAAAACTCACAAACAACCACAAAGCAACCCCTGCGATGATCCCAACAGCGTAGTTCACATAGAATATCGCATGGAATCTCCACGTCTTCGTTTCCATCTGGCACATCAATCATCGGCCAGCCATTCGGAAGACCTGAAGGTGGAATCGGCGGAATTGGCACAGGATTGATGCATATCACCGAAACGCGACGTGGCAAACAGTAGCACCAACGCATAACCATCCAACTCCGCGTTGCACTTGCATTCGCATCTTCAGTCTTCCAGGGCAAATTGATCTCTTCCAATAGCGAGCGGATGTCCACAACGCCATCATCCCATGGTTCCGCACAATCCTCGTCAACTGCACCGCGCACATAGATGCCTGGGTCGATATTGGAAGAACAAGTTGCTTTTTCCTCCAAGTTACTCGTAGTTTCAATTGCCAGAGACTCGTAAAAGATCAACTCCCCTGGAGAAGGAAGACGTATCTCAGTGATTCGCTTTAGATTGTTCAAGTCGTCAGTTGAAAGCCCATTGTAATCCGGTTCGACATCCGTCGTCGACTGGTTCGTGGGTGATCGCAAACACTGAGAGTCCACTTGCTTGATCTTTTGCGACTGACTAATCGCTTCTCCAAGCACGAGAAAAGATTGAGTGGTAGGCGCATTGATGCGAAACTTGAGTGCATTGAGATCTGCTTGAAATGACACGCGCGAATGCGGTGTCCTGAGCGCAATGGGGCGTTGATGGTCAATAACCACCTCAACCACCTGATGCTCATTGCCAGTGAGGCAAATTCCACAATCTTCCAGGAATTCCAGGTGCGGAGCGTCGGCACACAGTTGGGTAATGAAGGAATCCCACGAGATTTTCGTCAGTGATCCAAACTGGCTGAGATGAGGCAATTCCATCGCAAGAATCGGAGTCTGTTGCGAGATTTTGCCATTGAGTTTGTCCACGTTGAGCACAAAACCAGTCGTTTGAGCACGCCAATGTTTGTTCAATTCATGCACACCAAGACTCGCATAACACTTCAAGAAGTGCAAATACTCGTCATACGAGTTTCCACACGTGACTGTGCCAAACATTTCTCCCAGTGAAAGCCATGCTCGAACGGTTTGTGTTTCTCGCAGATTCCGACTCTGCTCCAGTTGGCAATTGTCCTCGTAGAGAGGAGCCCAGACAGAGAGTACACTTGGTGCCACTAGCAATTTGGCAACGATTCGTCCCGAGAAAGTGAATGGTTGCGAGCGATGCAATAGACTTCCAGACTCTTTTCGACATAGAGTCGAGCCAACCATCCTGTCTTGCAGTGGCAATGGATCTTCGTCACCAACAAAGTCAATCAAATCGGAAAACAAACGCACTGGAACATGAGTCTGAAATGACTGCACTTCGACCAGTGCGGTGCCATCAGCCTTGGACGTGGGCAAACTCCACTTGGCCCGAACGAGTCTTTCGGAGTAGCTTTCCACATTGAATTGCCATTGAGAAGGATCCGAGAACGGTCCAAACAGCAGTTCCTCACAGGAAGTGTTGGTGAGCGTTGATCGCCTGCCAAGGACAGCGTTTTGAAGCACAAGAGAGCCTGAGGTGCTCAACGATTCCTGGACGATGCTCACGCTTCCGATTCGTGCGTGCAAAGACCACTCATCTGACAAAAGCGTCAACTCCACGCCATCAAGGACACCGGAAAACCCAATTCGAGGGGAAGAGCATTGTTTTTCAGTCATTGGTGGGTGGTCGATTGCATCGATTGAGATGGACGATCGTTGCTGAATGCTTCGGAGTTGACCAACCGAATCAACAACAGAGTGACACGCTAGAGCAAGTTGACTTACTTGAAGTTTCAGAGGCTGGAAAGTGTCTTTGGCCAGACTCACATTCAGGCGAGTCACATGAATGCTCCACTCCAACACCTCGCGCTGGATGGCAGGATCTGCGAGCTGGTTCTTCTCCAACAAATCACACGAAAAGGCCATCGGGGCAAGAATCACTTCTTTCACGTCGTTTTGGATTGAACGAGACGCGATCAACCCGAATACGCCTTCAAACGGAGAGATGGGCTCGTGGTCGCCACTGGTGGATGGCTTGTCGATCCATTGACATGATGCGATGAAGAGCTTTCCCACACGCCCCATCATCTTGCGCTGGGATGTCGTTCCCCCATACACCAGATTGGAAATGCGCGCGCGCCTTGGCAATTTGGCGCTATTGAATGGGGGATAGCCCAGGCCTTTGAGATCAATATCTGTCCAGTTTCTGGATTCAACAAACGAGTTCTCGACACAAATCGCCACGTTGCTTTGCTCTGGCACGTCCTTGGTGTTACTTGTCCAGAGCTTCTGTGCTAGTAACGGATCCCGAAAGATCACTCGAACACGACCGATTCCAATGGACATCTGAACCAAATCAAGTCTGATCGAATTCTCTTCCTGGTCGATTGGCTTGGACCGAGCTTGTGGTGGTTGGGAAACGCTTGCTGGCCTCTTGTCATCTGACAAAGGTTGTTCGGACGGTCGAATCAACGAGGAAAAGCAAAGCAGGAAAGATGGTGAAACGACGAAATCGCAGGACTCGATGGATGCTGCAACAACATGACTCGACGGCTCCCGTCGGCGATGGCGATCTTCGTACATGCGGTAGAACAATCGAATCAAAGGCGTGCTTTTGTCGGGGTCTTCTTGCTTCCAAGTGTTCGCTGAAACCAGAATTGGTATTGCTCCAGCTGTGTCATCCTCAGCATCGCACAATCTTAAGTGCTCCACGTTGCTGTCGACTCTTGAGCTGTTCACTGGTTCACGATGACCGCCCAAATGAGGCTTGTTGTGCTCTTTTGAATCCAGAAAAGTTGCTGATAGCTTTGATGTGATCTGCCACGACGCAATCGCACTTGGTTGCTTCAAGACAGACTCAGGCAGCTCGCAATGACATGCTTGTGCAACCTTGGAGAGCTCTTCGACGTCAAGACAAAGCAACACTGCCACAAAGTTGCTTCTCGTCATAGAAATGAAAGCTCCAAACCGAGACCGGCTTCGTACTGTTGCAACGGCATCCCACGAGTCTTTAGCCATTTGGGCTGTTCCATGTCGAACCAACTCGTGCACCTTTTCGAAGACATACAAGTCCCTCAGATGTAGCTGAAAGTCAACGTTTGAGCCAGTGCTACAGGTTTGTTCCGACAAGTCTTCAAAGGGAGCTCCCGATCCGGCACGAAATGCTCCACCAATGTCTTGTACTCCAAGAATGATTGAAATTGGAACGGTTTGGCGTCTTTCTTTCTCCACGTGCATCATGTCGCCGATAAACTTCCCATAAACTCTCTCAACCGTTCCACCCACAACAAATTCCCACAGTTGATGTCGAGTGGTGTAATGCTGTACGTGAGTCGCTTGCCGCTTGGAGGAAGACGCTTTGGGTGAACTGATGCTCGACATGGTGGGAATACGAGACAACCATAGTAGCTGTTCGATGATTAAATCGTCAGAGACGTTGTTTGACTAAACAAACAACCGAGCCACTTGAGAACTTACCTTGAATCGGGAGAGAAACAAATCGATGCTCTGAATCACAACTTTGAAATCCACCATCAATAACTGCGTGTCCACGTTCGGATACACGGTAGAAATGGTAATGGAACCTTTCACGCCATCCACTTGGCATATGCGGGATTGATCATCATGATCAAAAGCAGCGTCCACATCGAGATAGCAAGTGGACAGCTCATACTGCAATTCAACTCGACCTCCTCCACCATTGTATTGATCCCGAAGAGAGAACGGATTCATCAACTCAAACGTCGACGACTTGAGAACAATGCGGGGCAAAGTGAGCTTGACAAATCGATTCAGGTGCACTACCCCACCGTCAAAGCCAACATTACAAGTCACATTCCACGTCACTGGGAGAGGTGAAGCCAGCGATGAAGTCTCATTGCTCGCAACAAGCACAGACTCGTCCGCTATGGATTCTCTGACGTCGTTTTCATTTGATGTTGGCGTGAAAACCTTCAAGAGACGTTCGATCAAGCCATTGACTTCACATAGATGCTTCCAGTTGATGTTGCAGCTTGACAAATGCAACTCAATCGCCCCAAAAAGCGCAGAATAGTTGGAGGGATAAGTATCAGCAACGGACGAGAGACCCAGCAACAGCCATGCGTAGTCAAACGGAAGCAATTCCAGGTGATTTGAGCGGACCACAAGCTCTGTCCGTATCGAACACAAGTGCGGCGAGACCACAGCTTCTCTTCCCTTCTCCTTCCACATGGAGCCGGCGGAAACCACAACGTTGCTTTGATCTCCAGCATTACGATGATTTCCCACACTTCCACAAAGAGATCCAACAGTTGTCTCAAGCGTGACACGATCTTGATCGGTTCGATCAACTTTTAATGAAAAGAACGCTTGTAAAAGGTTGACGTGAAGAGCCATTTGCGTGGGAGTATGATCCCCATGCAGTGCCTCAGGTGCATCGGGTCGAGTTGAAACATTGAAGGCCCGGCATAGAAGGTAAACGAGACGATATGCTTCATGGATCCGCATAAGCTCACCAATACCAGTGAACCGACCACTCATCACACAGAACTGTCCGTTCGTGCTCTTCGAGCAAATCACAACTCGGAGACCAGCGGTGTCAAGGATCAATAGATCGCTCATGGTGGTTTGTGTCTTGGACGCTGGGGAAAGAGCAGGTACTGTCAGCCAAAGTCGACCTTTGTTCAGACAGAACTCCTGATCTCGACTCTCTAGTTCGTCGTTTTGCCACCATGCAAAGCCGTTCAAGTCTAATTGAAGCACGCGTCTTGCTGTAGGATTCGTTGGAGAGTCATCTTCGTGTAGGCAAGCGAAGCAACAGGGAAAAGTGACCAATCTCTCAACAACCACTTGTGTGCTACCATGATCACTATCGTTGTCGTCTGCTGGTGCTTTCGCGTCATTGCTGGAGATCACAGGATCTGGGTCTTTGACCAACAGTGACAGCACGTTGTATATTTCGGCCACGGTGCATATCTTCAGATGAACTTGAGCAGCGCCAAAGGCAATGTCAAGAATCTGTCGCTCAAACACTGTCGCGCTTTCTTCGTTGCCCACGTCGTCCAAATCTGAGGTCGTGGATTGAACATCACTCACTCTCAGCTTGGTCTTTTTGCTGATCTGAAAGAATCGCATTCTGGCCGCTGAAGACGAGATGCGCTTGGTTTCGATTCCAAAGCTTGGGTAAGCTGTGTTGCACGTATGCCCCACGTGCTGGGCAAGAATCATAAGAATCTTCTCCTGTAATGAGGTTGAGAGATTTGCTTCTTCGCTCAAGGTCTCATCGAGCGTCAACAAGCACTCTTCAATGCTCGTCTCGACGATATCACGCACAAGCCAGAGGCCGATAGATTTCTTGCTTTCTTCTTGGAGCACATATAACAAATGACTGCACATCTGAGACGTGAACGCACGGTTGCCAGTTCGTTCGATCAGCGCAATCACTTTGGAGCTAACACTCCAGCTCAGCTTTGATAATTCCTGTAATGATGGTAGATGACGAAGGTCCTCGGTGATGTGACAATCACATAATAGAGGAGCAATTGGGTCCGAGGGTATCGCTGGTTCATCCATTCCTTGCTCTTCATGCTCATTAAACAGCGAATTGCGGTAGTAAGGATGCCGCAACTCTCGCGTTTCACTGCAATCATCATGACCGTGTCTCAGAGTCCCCCAGCTTATGACCGAGGAAAACGCGTTGTCCGAGTGAACAGACGATAACTGGACTTGCTCAATCTCCAGCATCAAACTCATCATCTCGATATCACTCGAACACAAGCCCAGCTCAACCGCCGAGTTGGAAAACGTGAGTGTACATATTGGCACTGCAGGTTTTGACACCTTTGTGCGTTTCTCTACTTGTTTTGGGACCCGTACAAGCCCAACGTTGGCCACTGGGATCAGCTCTTCGTACGCATTCTCATCGTCGACCATATGGCTTGAACGTGGATCCACCGTGCTCTCGTTATCGCCAACAGCACCAGGGCGCGGCTCCACGTGTTTTCGAATCGTCAATGAAGCCACTTTCAGAAATGCACGAAAACTGAGCGTGAACAAGGAATCACCTTCTTCATCTTTCTCTGAAACCGCTTCGTCAGGGAAATCGATGATTGTGTCGGGATTGATTGGATCTGGTGACGCTCGTGTTGGTTGAGTTTCAAGTTCGTGAAGCGGAATCATGTCTGCTTGTGCTTCTGACAGTATCTCATCAACAAGTGGATCCACATCATCATTACCCAAAACGCTCATCGCCCAGCCAAACCATCCTTGAGGCTCTTGGTCTTCTTTTCGGATAACTTTTGATTGTTGACTGGTCTGGCTTGGCTCTGGATTCAAGTCTCCGGCTTGATTTGTGTCAACGCGGTGTATTCCACGAGAGGACCCGTTTTGAAAGTCACGGATTTGTCTTGGTTGAACCACCACCGGATCGGAAATGGGTGATTCAAGTCTTCCGAGATCGTAAAACGAAGAACCAGCTCGATGTTTGTGTTTCTTTCTGAAAATCACTTGTGCGATCATGACCAATTGTCTGTCGCTCAACGAAAACGCAAGCTCTTTCACTGATACATCGATCTCCACGATCGACTTCATCCATGAGACTTCAGATTGCGCGAATGGATCTTTTGCTTTAGATGGACGCAGATTGAAATCGAGTTTGCCTTTCCCCAGGGTTTGTTCACGAGTTGCTGATGATTTTTCATACAATTCGGCAAGATTCAAAGTGTTCTCTTCTTGTACTAAGCGAGGATTTAGTGCGATCCTCAACCTTCCTGAAATGGTCGTCCGATTCAACACAGGAACTTCATAGCCCACCACTTTGCGATGAATCTCGTGGAGTTTCTTGTCACTGTATTTGCGATCACTTGTGTATCGATCCATAAAGATCGTCACGTCTCTCATATCAATTCGCTGCCAGCACATTGTCAAGTATATGCAGTCAACGTCAGCGAAAACGGATGCACGTGGATAGGCAATCAATCCGTGTAGGTCTTACCTTGCAGATAAGCTGGCTCGGTCCGTTGGGTTCTTGGAAACACTTGACCCAGTTCTTTTCTTGGTCAGCAGAAAAGGCATCGAGACACTGTCCAGTGATGGTCCACAAACACAGTCATTGGGATCCATGACTTCATCAGCGCCGACACAAAGAGATCACAAACTAGGAGGATATCATACGCCAAGTGCTAACGATAGCACAATGTCATCTTGTTCATACTTCAGCACGAGGTTGTTGATCTAATCAGGGTTACAACTCATGAGTTCCAACACGGGATCCACGCAAGTGGCCCATCCAACACGAACGCACTTGGATGGTGATGTTGGCCAGAATCTTTTGCAGCATTTCGCGTCGCCAATTTGCTCTTTTTGGTTCTTCAAGTTTAGGTTCTTGTTGGCCCGAAGCCGCGGGCGAGTGGTTGGTGTCAATGCCCATTCTAACCATCATTTCCACCGTTTAGAGTTGGACCTGTCCGACAAAGAAATGCCAACCAAACAGACAAAGAAGAACACAAATTGCCTTGGCGTAGAGCAATGGCTGGCGCTTTCAAATGATGCTGTGCGTGAGTTGCGTCGAAGATTCTGCGCGTCGCTTTCCTCGCGCGCCGTCAGAATCAACTCAATCGTGTACAACTTGACTTCAATCGGTTGTGAAAGCAATTGAGTCCATGGGATCTGAATGCGAAGTTCCTGTTTGCGTGGAGAATTTGGGTAGTTCCGTGCACATCCAAATATCCATACAAGAGTGAGTCAAGGCCTTAAACTGGCAAAGCTGGTCCGACTCAGGACAAACGTTGGCTGACCCGGATGAAGCCACGCGAGAAATCAAATGACGACGGGATGTCCAGACTTTGCTACGCAAATCCACAGCACCACAAGACACATCAACGCCATCACAGTCAGATCGATCGACAAAAAGACTCCTCTTTCGTTCCAATTGCATGGATTGACCACCAGCAATGGCTCCTTCGTCTCCATCCCTTGCCTTCCCGTACCTGCAACACATGACGCTTCAATTCCAAGTCGTTCAGCACGAGATCGCCACCAAAAATTCCAAATCCTTCGAGTTGAATGCCCTCGATGTACTTGCTCAGGTAGTACTGCAACGTTTGTGCAATGTACCCACGCAATGGCGACGAAAGAATGTCCAACATGGGCTCAATGCTCGGGGTGCTCGGAGCTTGTGCGCTGGCTTTGCTTGTTGAGTTGGAACCGAGTGGATCGTGGTCAGCCAATCAGCATCGTCCACGAGAACCATTTCAACCAATCAGGTGCCATTCGAGTTCCACCAGTATCTTGGTGTTACATGACGCGCGCAAGAGGCCAGCCTCAAAGACAGGACTAGGACTGACTTTCATGATGATTGTGAACACATGCCAACTCAAGTTGAATGCACCATCAAGCATTGTCTTTGATGCTGCATGTTTCCAAGGCGATATTACGGTCAAGCAGACTGTCCACGGATACCATATCGGATTCCTCTTCATAGCATGTTTTTGTGAAGAAGTATAGACATGTGGCCCAATGGTCTAGTGGTATGATTCCCGCTTTGGGTGCGGGAGGTCCCGGATTCGATCTCCGGTTGGGCCCTTGCTTTTCGGTCATAGCATCGTTTTGAGTCTTTTGCTCGATTGGGGTTTCTCTCTCTCTGTGTCTGTCTGTCTGTCTGTCTATCTCTCTCTCTCTGCCTATGGAAGGAAACGTCACGTTTGGAGTTGAAAATTGCATGTGTTGAAGGTTCTACGGCCCCTGAGTTGAGTTATACATGGGACGCCCATATCCCAGTAACAGTATCAGTAGTGCAGCCATCTGATTCATCCATTTCACACCATGGTTGGCAATGTGCTCTAGACCCCTCCAGTCCATTCTGTCGTGCTGGGCTCAGTTACCACATGACTTGTGTGAGATGAGTCTCGCTCGCGTCATGTAGGTACTAAAAGATACGTTGGTCTGGTTGTTGTTGTTGCTGTCAGGTGACGAAGAAATATTCAAGTTGGATTTTTTGCAAAAGGTGAGCACAGATTCGCGATGATTCATTAGGTTGGCGTTGAGAACGGCATGCAACTGAAGATCTGGGTGCAACACAGGGTCGCCATGGCTGCCAAGGACTCTACTCTCACCCATTACCCAAGTGTTAGTTCTTAGCGGTTGGTCGTTGCTGCACTGGGTTGTCAACAGGAAAAAGCGCAGCCAACTTTGTAAAAGCTTGATGAATCATTGAACTTGGCTTCATCGTTGCATTGTCCACACAGTCGTGAAAAAATACCATCTGCTTGGGTTCTGTCTGGACTGGCAGTAAGCCTCATACTCAAACCTCTTGACGGTCATCTGATCATGAACCCAGCTGGTTCGTCTCACTGTGCTCCGCCTTTTCTTGACAGCATGCAGGGCACAACTCAGTTGGCACATCATTGTAAAGGAGCATCTCCATGTGTTGATCCGAACTTCTACAATGGCTCAAGAGAGCTGGTGACTTGCCGAGCTACAAAATTGCGACGTAAGAACCATCTGGAATAGTATCAAAGACAGACTTGATGAGATGCCCTATCAAGAATAAATCCAAGAGTCCAAGAGTCCATGGTGTCCTGATGCAAATGCTTGAAACCTTCAACAGTCAACGAACCACTCACTTTTGAATTTGCTGTCTTTCCAGCAGTTCTCCAGATTCAACTTTTTTCTCTTCAAGAGTTCGACAAACAGAGCTACCGAGGGTCCACTCAAAAGCCATCCAGAAAGAAGATGGTGTCCCTGTTCAAGATCGCGTCCTTGTTGGCGTGTGTTGCCACGACTCAATTGACTTTGGCGGGCGATCCAAC
>JAMFLO010000556.1:0-18406 GCA_027475765.1 Paralagenidium karlingii
AGTACTCAAGACTGTCAGCAAGTGATCTCTGATCACTAAGAGCGCCGCCGCTCTTTGCTTTGTTGCAAACCGCTTCCTCACAAGCAACAGACAGTGTAAATCTGTAGTGGGATCTCCACTCAGGTCCCATTACATCTTCTCACAAAATTTTGATCGCTTATCAGGGACTTCACCAGCTTTCTCACACCACCTTTGATAGTGCTGATACATAATATCCCTCTCCACGCGACATTGGCCTTGCGATTCAATGTGCATGATTTGATTTAGTCCCGATTCCTTAAGTTCATTGACATAATTGACAATGCCCTCATTGCTAGCAGTTGTCATTGAATCGTAGATGGGCGTTCGGAAGAAGGATTTTTGCTTGGGGTTGGCAAACTTCTTCAAATATGTGTAGAATTTGTTCATCTCATTCTCATTCTTGATAACATCATCAATCAACTCTCCATAATAGGCCTTGTTGAGCTGTTCCGCTGGATTTACATCGAAAATTGTCATCTTATCCTCGACGATGCCAATCAAGTTGTTAGAAGTGATGTTGCCATGTACTTCTTCTTCATGGTAAAGTTTTCGACTAGATTGCACGGAATCAGAGATCGCAGACTTCATTCGCTCAAGGAAGTTACGAAACGAGAGCTTATCGCCAGCAATATCCTCAAACCAGCACAGTTTTCTATGGCGAAGTTGTGGCGATCCACGCTCTCCAAAGACATTGGTGAGATGGTGAGTCATGTGAGTATTTGCCGTTCCCAGAAGACTCGTAAGGAGCTTGAAGAAGTTCGACATGCCAATCTGCTTCTCCATTGAATATAATACGAGCATAACCTTCGTCTTGCTGTCTGGTTAGTGGCAAATGCTACCGATATACTCCATCAGCCATTGGTACCTCTCAGAGTCATTGAAGCAAATAATACGCTTCAGGTAATCGACTAACACTGGGTGCAAGTCAGAATCGGTAATTTCTTCGTGAAGATCCTTTGCTAGCAGTGGATTTGCTATGCTGAATGTCTCCATATCATTTGGATCATGTTCCCACTTGCAGACAGTATTTGCAAACTTGTGAAATGGAATTGTATTGAGAAGGTCAGACAGCTAGGTGGAACGTGACTTCTTGTTTTCAATGAACTGGATTTGCATCCTGAAAAGTTCTTTGGATCATATGCCTTGATCACAGAATTATCGTCCTCCGCTTGTAGTAGATATCACCTACTACAAGCGTAAAGACGTAAAACTCGTGAATGAAGTAGAGCACAAATCGTTTCAGCAAATGAAGAGACTCGAAGTTTGTAGTTTTCAACATCTTCTCGAAAGTACTGAAATTTAGATCGAAGTCACGATTTGGCTTGTTCTCGATCACGAGATATTTCTCCGCTCAGTACTCAAGCTCATCAATCTCAAATGATGTATCAACCATGGCTGAACGCAGGTCGTCAATTGTTCGGCCAGTTAATTCCATCAGTTGAGTTAGTGTTGCCAACTTCCGTTCAGATTTGAATGTCAATTCGAAGTCTTGATCAAGTGTAGATAGCTCAAACGACTTCGAAGTGGGTGTTTTCCTTGGTTCCTTGACTTCATATTCATCCTTCCATTGTGTGATATAGTGTGGTTAAAATCCTGTGTTTCAAACACCGTTTCAAACCCATCGTGGACAAAACAAGTATTATACAGTTTCATACAAGTGTCGCATGAACGTAGGCTGAATGTAAGAAAAGTTATGAGTTAGATCGAGTGATAGAGTACTAAGTTAGGGTCACTTCCGTTACAGTTTAGGTTTATTTAGTTTTTTAGGTTAAACTGTGAGGTTTATCTTGAAGGGACGCGCCTCTTCATGCGCCCTCTTCAAGTTGCCTTGACATTCAAACAATCAGAGAGTCTTTTACCTCAAGACTGACAAGTCGAGAGTCTTTTACCTCAAGACCGACAAGTCGAGAGTCTTTTACCTCAAGACCAACAAGTCGAGAGTTTTCTATATTCAACCATAAGTCTTTTCCTGAACTGAACCTTCTGTTGGCACAAGCTATTCTCCGATCCATTCTACGGCCAAGACTAGAGAGCCACTTCGAGCATCGGCGATAGACACCACAGAGTAAAGAGAGGTGCTGCCCAGAGCGCACCCAGACGGAAAAGAGAGAGAAGTGCAGGCTGGCTGATTGATATCGCCGCCGCACGTGTTGATTAAAAGACTGGCAGGCTGACTCTTTGTGTTGTCGCCGCCGTCTTTCTGATTGTGTGAGGTGCACCGGAGTGTTTTGTAACTCTCTCCGCTCCGTGTGTTCCTATCTGCTTTGTGATTCTACTTATTGTGTCACTGCGCTAGCTGGTAAAAGGCCAGAGCAATCCACTTGTGGAAAGAACCACGCAACGGCGTAAAGGGGTAACACAGCGTTTGGTGTGAGCGCCCCCGATTGAATTGATTATTCTCAATTCACTATATCACAATTGCCTGTATGCGACAGAATCACAACCAGCAGCAATCATTTTTGGTTTGCCCTCGTTCAATGATGGATGATACTTGGAGTCAAACCAACCATCGAATTCTTTTGTTGTAAACTCCTTGTTGAAACGCTCTAGTTTTGTTTGAGCACACAGAGATAGGTCTTGCGCATCAAATACCAAATAGAATGAGGTTGACGAGCAAAGAGGCCGGCAAGGTTCCACAAGTTTTGGTTGTTGCAGAACCAATCACTTCGAAAAATCATGCATAAATGATGCAATCGCTCATCGTAGGATTTGGTTGCGAGGAAGTATTCGACACCGCATTCAACGTTTGCTTGTTCAAATGATTCACATTGTTGACCGGACTTAAAGAAGAAGTTGTCACTGTTGGTTCGCCTTGGGGTGGTTCTCTGGGAAAATGTACTTGTACATTGTTATGTCCAAGAAGTTGCAAGTGTTGCGCAGGTTGAAGGTTTGCCCACAGAACTAAAGCGCATCTACTTCATCCATTATGACCCACAGGAGTTGGAGTCACCGCAAGACACAATGTCATCCATTTCATTGACTACAAGTGTGACGGTTGTGGACGCTTCGATTGACGAGTTTCGGTATCAACGGATCGAACATGAGCGGTACTTCCTGCCGTAATGTAAGGCGTAGAGTTGTCATTTGGTGTCAAAGTTGCAGTGTACAGAGACTTCAAACGAGATTTCGCCAAGTACGATCGTGACGCGAACAATCGGCTTGCACTTTCTCGCGAGATGCATGGCTTTTACGATGGTCTCAGCATGGAAGTTCCGATTGTCAACATATTTCCAGGTTGTGTAGACAGAACTCGATCCATCAACAACAGATACAAGGTATGCGCGCATTGATATTGTTTGTTGGCAAGAGTGCTTATGCTATAGTGGCTAGGTCGAGGTCTTCGTGAAATTGCTGGATGCACAGTGCAAAGATCGCGTTTTCAGTCGTTTGAAAGAAGGAACTGAGCAGACGGATGACCCACTCATAATGAAGACGTTTGTCTACGTGGAGAATCCAGAAACGTTTTGTTTCTGTCTGAAGTGGAAGTACGACGAAAACAATGAGCGCTGGTCAAGCTTCCTTTCCATGACTCCAGCGGTCGATTGAGAAGAAAGCCAAGTTCCGAGGTTCCCAAACCGCGTTCCGAACTGGTTCCAGACTCTTGGTGACTACCACCGCGAATCTTTCCTTTATTATTTTCTTTGCGGTCCGAAGTTTTCGTTAGTGCAACGCTTGAGCGGCGGGACTGAGTTTCTGGATCTTCATGGCATCCTCGCAGTCAACATTGTCGCACTTGACTTGATCCACTTGAAAGTGGGGGCCTTTGGCAACTTGGCTGAGGTACTGCGTCTTGCTGTTGTCACTCGCAAAGTAGATTTTTTGTCCTTTGGCGAGACACACGAAACGAAAGTTCGCAGGGGTCACAGGTTCACCAGTCATGGGATCCTTCAGATTGTTCTGGCATTGCGGGCATTCCGCACTGCACTCGCTTTCTTTCTTGATGAATTCCGCCTGGTGTCTCAGCAAGAGAAATGAGTCAGATGAATGCCCTGAAAATCTAAGCCCAGACGTCTAGCACAGCTCCCTCACCATGTTGGCGGCCAGGTATTCGGTATCCGTGTGCTTCTCATCGGGATATGGCTTGAATTTTCGGGGATCCATGCCACAAGTCTGGATTTTCTGACCGTTCTTGAGCACCACAAAGAACTTGTTCTCGTATCCAAAGTCGTTGGTGTCCATTCCGCACACTGGGCAACGGGTTTCCAGGCCCCATGTGGCTGAAACAAGCACACCGACTGCAAGCGCCAGAACGTACAGCATCTTGAAAGCTGCCATTTCACCGAGAGAGTTGAAGATCACTTGATTTGGGTAAGGATAAACCAAAACTGAGGTGATTTACTTGAGACCTGTGCGTCTGGATGGCCTGAGGCCCCCAAAGATCGAAGCGTATCCATTCATGATGTGCTTCAGTCAACAAGATAAAATACACTGCAAAATAACCAGCAATTGTTGATTGGAGCCTTTTCACGACGATTGCAGATGCCTGTGCTGATGTGGAGCCAGCTTGTGATTGGTCATCAATGTGGCACCATCAACAATTGCAGGGAGTACTGTATAGTGTAATAACCGAGAAGCTGATCACCACAAACTTGACGATGGCCCATCCATGCCGATTCACTCTGTGGGTTTGTTGGTGTCCAAGTGCTGGTCAATCTCTGTCGAGAGAACTCCTGGATCCTGATTGATCATTGAATTGACATGTTTTCATTGTCACGACTACGAACCCATGGCGCTCGGGCGTGAGAAAGAGAAAACCCATCTAACCGTTAGACGGACACTTCATTTTGTACCCGTCAAAAGACAAACCTTCCATGAACCCTGCACCGGTGATCATCCATCCTGTGTTCACACTTTTTGGCTTGGCCATAGATTACCATGTTCAACTTGGAAACATTTCCGTAACGTTGCACCAGTGGCACTCCCTCCATACCGTTACATGTTTTTGTCACCATCATGCAATTGTTGACTGAGCACCCATTTTGCACCAATCGCATGCCCGCTTGCGGGCTTCTACCACATCAGAACCCTGCCTTGCAACTGTTGTGATCATCAACCCCATCAACAATTGCTTTGTAAATTATTCTCGAACGGTAAATTACAAGCTCGCGATCCAGTCGTCATGTGGCCCCCCAATGCCTCAGCCACCCAGCCACCCTCCAGCAATGCTAGAGCCGACTCTCCTGTGGTTCATTCTGGGTTTCTCCTCGGCTTTCCAAGAAACAAAACAACAAGTCAAGATGGTTCGCTTGAACATGGCGTTGGCGCTCGTGGCGTCGCTTTTGCAGATGATTTCGGCCCACGAATGCCCCGTGTGCGGCATGGACACCAACGATGTCGGCTATGAAAACCGTTTCTTCGTGACTCTGGCCAATGGCCAAAAGATTCTGACTTGCGGCATGGAACCTCGCAAGTTCAAGGCGTACCCAAACGAGAAGCACACTGATACCGAGTACTTGGCGGCCAATATGGTGCGTTGTTTGATGGAGCTTTTATACCGGGCTGTTGGTGGTAGGAGTGCGTGAATGACTGATTGACGTATGGATGCGCACCTGCAGGCTGAATTCATCAAGGGCGACGGCGACTGCGCTGCGGGCTGCCCCGAGTGCCAAAACGGCCTAAAGGATCCCGTGACCGGCGATGCCGTGACCTCCGACAACTTCCGCTCCGTGTGTCTCGCCAAGGGCCAGAAGATCTACTTCGCCAGCGATGCTACCAAGGCCCAGTACCTCTACAACGTTGGTCGTCAACCCCATTATCAAGTGGCCACCGCTACGTGCGACTTGGCCAACTGCGAGGATGCACTGCAGATTGGCGCTGTGAGCCCCGCGGCCGCAGAGTTCAGCAAGAAACAACCTGTTCCACCAACTCCCACCACAGCGCCACCAACCCCCACCACTCCCGCGCCAACTTCTGGACCAACCCCCACCACTGCCACACCAACCTCGGGCCCATCTCCCACCACGCCAGCTCCAGTTCCTACCACTGCTGCTCCAAAGCCCACCACCCCTGGCCAAACGACTGAAGCACCAAAGCCCACCACCCCTGGCCAAACGACTGAAGCACCAAAGCCCACCACCCCTGGTCAAACCACTGTCGCCCCAAAGCCAACCACCCCTGGCCAAACGACTGAAGCACCGAAGCCCACCACCCCAGGCTCGACCACCGTGGCTCCAAAGCCCACCACTCCAGGTGCCACCACGACTGCTCCTGGCACCAAGCCCGCTCCTGGCAACAATTCCACCACGGCGCCAACTCAAAAGCCCCAGTGCTAAAACAACCTGTTGTTCAGGGTATTAACGACTTGACGTTCTTTCACGGACGGCAGGCAACTCGAGAGAGAACGCAACTGGGTGAGAGGATGGATCGGTTTAGTCTACGTGTTGGTTAGTGGAGTTCAGCATTGTACTGTGAATTCCATTGTTGTTCGTCTTCTGACTGTATGGACATCAAACAAAACCAACGAACATGGTATATATATGTGTGTATGTATGTATTTCACTTCTTTGGTTCTCTTCACGACAGCCCACACGATGCGGGGAAACAAGAACACGCAAAACAACAGAAACATCCATCCAGGTATCAACTCGGATGCTGCAAGCGCACGCACTACAACACCAACTCCACCTCACCTCACACGAGATGCCCGACCAACCCTTGTGGCAACGACACCCGTTCACCAAACACTTGCCACGAGAAGAACACGACTTGGGACACTTGTCCGCATTCGCCAGAGTCAAACTCTTGCGTGTCTTCGCCGCACTCGTCGCCTCAGTCGTTGTTCCATTCTTAGTCAACATCGCAGCATCCACCTGACGACGACATTGACGCAAGTACGCGAGCTTGGCGTGGTCGATCGTGTCCACCACCCCGACGCCATTGTGTCCTTGACGCACACTTCGTTGATGTAGAACGCCTGGCTCTTGACGAAAGACTCGCACATGGTGATCGACTTGATGACCTTGTTGAACAGGTTGGTCATTCGGGTCATGTCGAGCGACGCCTTGGACGACTTGACCTTGGCAGTCGTCCGGGACGTGCGCACCGCCGCGTGGTGGGTCTTGGCCACATCGAACTTCTGGAACGGCACGTCTTTCGCATTCTTCAAGTCGTATCCGTCACTCAACAACGACGCACTCTTCTGCTTCATGTCCGCGCTCAACGCCTTCCCATTGATGAAGTTCTTGCAGCTCTCGTTCTCACATGTCAACAAACTCTTGTCGTCCGACAACTTGTTCTCTTTCGCCAGATCCTCGCTCGACTTCTTGCCACCTGCTCTCAACACACCCCTCGCGTGTTGACGCAGCTTGTCCGACAGGGAGATACTCAGATCCGAGAAACTAGGAGCAGAAGCGTCACCGCGTCTAAAGCTTCCCAGCGTCGCATCCATTGAAGGTGCCGGTTTGCATAAAGTCGAACTTGGTACCGTCGATGGCAGTGAGATGTAACAGGTTGTTTTAGCACTGGGGCTTTTGAGTTGGCGCCGTAGTGGAATTGTTGCCAGGAGCGGGCTTGGTGCCAGGAGCAGTCGTGGTGGCACCTGGAGTGGCGGGCTTTGGAGCCACGGTGGTTGAGCCTGGGGTGGTGGCCTGGAGAAGATGAACCTTCAACTCTGGCTGGCAATGGACCGATCAGAAATGAACCTGGCTGCACAGCCCATCTCCAACCATCAGCAAGTTGTTTGTTCGGCATCGTGCGGCTCCGGATCAGCCAGCGCACTAGGAACCTGTTGAGCTCGGGATGCCGGTCACCAGTAAGACCCGCTTTTCGCCACGAAGATTTACGACTGGTGATAAGCTAGTGGCTCTTCTGGTGCATCCGGCTCTTCTTCGTCGTCGTCTTCCTCTTCTGCCTCTTCTTCGTCCAAATTGATCACAAGCGCTTCCGACAGAGCATTGAGATTGGCGCGACGTTGCCGCAGCGTGCGCGCAATGCTGCTCTCCAATTGGTCGATGCGACTCGGCAGCAGACTGCTCAGATTCAGACCCGCCATGGGGTCACTGGAGGCGTCGCCCACCAAAGTGGCTGAATCATGGTCTGGCTCTTCGGCTGTGTCTGCTTCTTCTTGTTTAAGCGGCTGACTGTCTGACGAGTGACAGCCAAAATCCTTGGTTGGGTCGTACAGTTGCTTTTGGCAATGCGCGAGTTGCGCGTGCAGCTTTGTAATTTGCTGTTGTTTTTTGTGGATTTTGGCATGTACGTGGTCTATTTTGGAAAGCCATTCATGACTTTGAATCTCCTGCTCCAAAAGCCGTTCTTGCAGCAGCACCGCCAGGGTCTCGAGATAGAAATCGCTGCAAGAAGTGAGGGAAGAAGCGTTCGCTTGAGTACGACGACGTGCTGCATCTGCTTTGCTGTTGGTCTCTTGGCTGAGCCGCTGACGCTTTTTGCTGTTGCTGTGGGGAAGCAACGGCGTCGCTTTCATCCGCGTCATCTTGGTCTTGTTGTGCGGAATGGTGGCTGAAGATTGCACAGAATACTCTGATTCCGACTCAGACACTTGCTGAGAGATAATAGGAGAAGGCACGGGGGGCTTTGGACTGGACTTACCGGGCTTTTGACTCATCTCTCTCTCTCTCTCTCTCTCTCTCTCTTTTCAGCAACTAGTGGCTGAATAATCAGACCAGAAAGCTGTTGAAGATGAAGCTTTTCCACCGCGGAATCGACTGAAGAGCTGAGTTTTGGGGGGCTGGAATCAAACTTGGTACAGTGTACCGTGCTACTACAATTATTTACAGAATTAGACATAATAACCCGAAGACTAACTAGCCATCAAGAATCAACTCAGTTCCTGCTTGAGCTTCTGCAAATAGAGTTGTAGGCTCTGCATTTGTTGTTGTTGTTGCTCACAAATGGCTTGAAGCTTTGCTGCATTTTCATCCACCGCCCTTGTGTTGTGGTTGGTGGTGGTATTCTTGTGCAAAGCGCCAAGGCGTTGCATCAACTGACCAAACAGCAGCCGTTGATTCATCAACGCTGCCACTAGCTGGAGTACTTTTGTAAATATGACCATACGTCGCTGTCTTCGATGCAATGCCAGCTTTTGCTCAGTCGCACGGTGTTCAGCCGTGGTTGTGGACGATGTGGCCATGGCCTTCGCCCAGTCGCGAACGTGGCAGTAGCCTACGCCTAATAGAAACACCGCCATGGTGCCCAGAGCACTGGAGCTCATTTGATGGGTTTCCTGAAGACAGCTATCCACAGTCGAAGGCGCCACTGCTAACTGGGTGTTGCTCAGACAAGTCACGATCTCATCAGCTGAAATCCCCTGCACAAAGTCGATCCAATAGTTTATTAGGCTAAGCACACAAGAGAGACACAAGAGGATGATAGGTCGAACGCACTCACTTTGCTCTCCAGAAAAGCCACTTTGTCGGTCAACGCATATGCTCGAACCCGAGGATGCGACAGAAACTCTTCACAAAGCGCCAGAAACTGTCGCCGATCGTTCATCTTTTGTATTAAGAATTCGCACTTTATTGCACAATCTCGTACTTTATGCAATGCGTTTCCGTGGCTACTTCAGTAGTTTGTCCAAACGGCAATGGCTATTATCGTAACGTCGTCGAATCCTAGGAGAAAAAGGAAGTGGCGCAGGCGCAACGGATTGTTTGGTGCACTTGGTGGCGCCGCCAAGTTGCGTCATCGCCGCTTGACAAGCATCGTCAGCGCCTGGATAGCAATGAATCCTCCGAGCGAGTGAGTTTTGTGTTGGTTGCTTTTGTTCTACTGCTCCAATCATTTTCACATACTCATGTCTTGACAGACTGCTCTCTTGCTCGTCTTCCTCTTCGCTGGTATCGTCGGCCAGTTCGTTGCTTCGCTGCTTTGCCATCGGCCGACGTCGCGCATTTGCCACTGCGGCCAGTCGCGCCCATGCATATGCTGCTTCTCGCCACAGCGGGGTCCATACACGAGTGCTGCGGCGCAACAACACCCAAATCAGTGCGTCCATGGCTGGCGCCACATTCCAGCCAGCAGCAGCAACCGGGACGGTGACGGCGATGGAGCCGCCTGCCACTGCCCAGGACAAAGTCGAAGCCCGCGTGACCCTCGAAGACGGTCGCTCGGAGACCCACGTGGCGCACCATCGCCTGATCTCCATCAAGAGCCAATTGACCGACTTTGTCACGCGCGCGCTGGTTTCGACTTTGGCCTCTTTCAGGCCGACGTGGTGGGCCAATGAACACGTGCAAGTGGTCTTCACCTTTATCGTGCCGCAGCCAAAAGTGCATTACGAGCGGCAGATTCTTCCGCTCAAAGATGGTGGCCAGGCGTCTCTGGATTGGGCCATGCACAGTGTGGACCCCTACGCGCCGTTTGCATGGCTCAAGCGGGTGTTCAAGTCGGCTGCCGTCAAAGAACTGGACGTGGATTCTCTGGACGACGACGCGCCGATCGCGCTGGTGTTACACGGACTCACAGGGTGCAGCCACTCCATGCAGTATCTGTGTGCCGATGCGCTCAAGCGTGGATACCGGCCGGTGGTTTTCAACAAACGCGGCCATGGCGGGGTGCCTTTGACCACGCCCCGCTTTCAAGTGTTTGGCAACATTGATGACCTAGATGAAGCGCTGACCATGATCAAGTCCAAGTTCCCTCGTGCACAAATCTACAGCATCGGCTCCTCGGCAGGAGCGTCGTTGCTGACGAGTTATCTGGGCCAAACCGGAAACAAGTCACGCATCGAAGCGGGCGTTCTCATCTCACCGGGTGAGTGGGTCATGGTGATCAACTTGTGCTCGTTGATGCGTGCATTGGTGAAGGAGCGCTGACGAGGAGTGGCACTGCGGGTCGCTAGGTTACAACACGTATGAGATCTTTGTACACGATGCCATCAAGTCGCCATATAGCTTTCTCATGTCGTTGACCATGAAGCAGCTCTTGTGGCGCAATTACCAGCAACTCAAAGACGTCGTCGACTACCCCAGGTTGTTTTGGAAAGCTCGAAGTGTGAGTCAAGTGGAGCGCCAAGTGTGTGCCCAAGTACATGGCGAGCAAGACCTCGAAAAGTTTTGGAAGCGCAATGAACCCATGCACACACGGCACTTGATTCGCCGCCCGATCATGTTGATCAATGCGTTGGATGACCCGATTTGTCGCCAAGAAACCATCGAGTACGACATTGTCAAAGCCATCCCGCAGTCCATTCTGATGCTGACCAAGACAGGAGGTCATTGTGGCTTTTACGAAAACGCGTGGGTGGACCAACCCTTCAGTGCGCGGGCATGCTTTGCGTATTTTGACAGCATTCGTGCATTCAACAGCCATCACTTGGTGTCTGCCCAAGAGAAGAAGAACAAGGTTGATGATGAAGAGCCAGAGAAAGAAACATCGTCATGAATATTGTAGGCACGTAGGGTAAGTTAAGACTTAGAGGCCGAAAGTGCGCTGATCGATACAGATCACATCCCATTGTATTGATGACGGTGACCTCGCCCAACTGCAAGTTCAAAGATCACTCTCATGCGCTTGCTCGCTTGCTGTGCTCTGGGGTTGAAGACGACACCACACAACTTCAGAAAATCTTCCAAACAAATAGAAGGCGTTCAAGGATTGGACGGCAGAAGGATCGTGGTGATCGTGTGTGTGGCGAACGCGCCATCCTCATCCAGCTGTGGAAGCACGTGGATCAAGGATGATTTTTGTGGTCTGCGCGGTGTGGTGAGTATGGAGGGCGGACCCACCACACCCACCCACGCACCCCCCCCCCACACACACAGAAGCGGCTGCAAAGAATAAGTTCATGTGCATCTCTTGAAAGTCCAGGAGAGTTCATGTGCATCTCTTGAAAGTCCAGGAGAGAGAGATCTATGCAGCCGTTTGTTCCGGTTCACGGTGAGAGGTCAAGTCCCGTTTGAAAAGCCAGACAACGCGACATGATGGGCACGTCAGGGTCTTGAACCAAACGAAGAAAAAACTGAAAAGATCGCCTTTCGACCTTGGCACGCATGCGCATGCGACCCATGGTCCGAGCTTGTGTTGACCCCAGGAGCCAGCCCACTTCACTGCCCACAGAAAGATAAGGCTGGATGCACCGCTGCCAAGCACATCATCATCAATCTTTGCAGCACCACAGCAGAGAGAGAGAAGCGATCAAAGATCCAGAGCACAAAGCACGCCGTGGCGTGTCACGCACACCGCTCCTTCTCCATCGTTCGGCTGGGGCCATTGGCCACTTTTTCCCACCCATTGCCTCCGGATGTTCAAGCTTCAGGCCTTCTGGCGTACCAGTGGGACCAGTTGGCTTGTCTGCGTTCGTGTCGTTATCTGGAGTCGCTCCCACTGTCGAGGCATAAACCAAACGCCTAAAGCAGCCATGCGCAAGGCGCCTTGACAAACCCACGAAGCCCACCCGTCCAGTTTTCGTGGGCCATAGAATGCCTACAAGGAGACGATGGCATTTAGGCATCGAGCGTAAGACATTGCCCAACTTCCTCCTCAGACCCCATCTGGATGCCACAGGACACTGTACAGCTGACCATGCCACGGTGTCTACAGTCAACCTTTCGGCAGTAGTGGCGACTTGATGACCAGCACGACTCGCCCCATTCTGCTTGCAGCTTGCAACTGCATGTCCACCAGACGCACGCAAGAGGTCATGGATCAGAAAGCCTTTCGCTATGGATCGTCGCCGCGAGTCAACCTGGCGCACTGGCATGCATAGCATCCAAGCAGGCAGGTGCCATGCAGGCCGTGTCATCCATCCAAACACACCAAGACACATGTGCCATCCACTGGTCAAAACCAACCCACCAGCCACAGCCACACACAGAACATCACCCAAAAGCGTTTTTGAAACCATGGCTTTGTGGCTCTCTTGTTCTCTCCAACTTGCTGTCTCTTTGTATGAAAAGCGCTCATGGCCACCGTTTGCATGATCTTCTGTCACAAAGAGACAAACTCCTGTCCAGATTACTTACTCCAAACCAGATGGTTTGGTTGAGTGGCTTCCCAATTGATTGATTGGGATTAATTGATGGTCGGTGGCTGGACAACTCGTAGCTGTTTCATTCACTTTGCATAATGAATTCAAGTGTACCAAATGTATTATACACCCCCGGCATCAAAGAAGCCACACGTCCTGCAAAAGACAGCTGTTTCAAACCAGCAACTCGCTGGTGTTTCCAGGCTTGTGATTGGCTGCTTGGCGTTCCCTTCTTTTTTTTTTTTTTGAAGCACTTGGGACAGGCCACCGGGGGACTTGCCTTTTCTTTGAGGATCTCTCTTGCTGTTTGTATGGGTTCAGCCTTCCACGCCAATCGCTTGGGCAGCCATTGCAAATGCCAAGTGGTGGCTGGTTTCTTTGCAGAGGGGGTGGGCAGCTCTTGCTTTTGCTTCTCCTTCCTTGAGCTCCTTCTCCTCCTTTTTGCTGGCTGGCTGACTTGTCTGTCTGTCTGTCTGTCTCGTGGGGTTCTTGCGTTTCTTCGATGCCCTTCTCCTCCTCTGTCGCCTGCCTGTTGTATTGGGGGGGGGAGGAGGAGGAGGGGGGGGGGGGAAGAGTCTGCTGGATTGTATGCTCTGGTGAGGTCGTGGGTGGGGTGGGGTGGTCGCTTGGAGTGAGTGAGTGAGTGAGGAGGCAAGGCAGCAGCAGTAGCAGGAGAATCGATCCAAAGCCAACCAGCCACTCTGCAAAACAAGCCACGCCATTCACGTCTCCGTGTCGCCGTCTCTCTTTCGCTTGCCAGCTTGCTTTGTGCATTGCTGCTGCTGCTGCTGCTGCTGCTCCCTCTGCCTCTGCGGCTTTCGTCACTCTCCAATTCGCATTGCCGTTTGCGTTGGCGTGTGGTGTGCCTGTCGCCGTCTCGACCTCTCTGCACTGTTGTGTTTCTCGCTAGTTCTCTCGAACGACAAGCTGGTTGGTTTCGTGCCCTCGAATCGCTTTTGTGGTTTGTGGTTGACAACTGCCCCGTAATGATTGCCGAAATGCCACTTCTCCCACAAGACCCCTGTGACGATTGTGTCCAAGCCCGTGTCTTGGCGGCTCCTGCCATTGGTGGCGAGAAAATGTACGAAGTGATTCTATCGTGTCAGGGCAAATTCACCACCATGTACAAGTCGCGTCAGGACTTTCGTAATGTCATCAACATGCTCAAACTGGTCGGTGCCATGGCCAAGAGCCGTGGCAACCAGTGCCAAGTGTGTCGTGAATGCGCACCCGTCAGTATGATGAAATTGCGCTGCGTGGACGAAGACAATCTGCATGAATTTCTCAGCAAATTGTTGAGCAAATTGCGGGACTGTTCGGCGCCTAGTATTGAATCCTGCGGTGCCCATCGGGGGGTCATTCAAGTGGTCAAGGACTTTCTCAGTGTGCGCAACTGCAAGTACTTTTGTGCGAACCGCCCCACCCAAGAAGATCCCGTTGCGAGCGCCGCCGATCCTTCTTCCTCAAGCGCGGGTGCATTCCACGAATCAGGCAACTCACGAGACGTTTGCTCGTTGCACCGCGTCCTGTCCCAGAAATTTGCCACGTTTGATTCCGTCTGCTAGCAGTCATTTGCAACCGTTTTGGTTGATGACTGACGTAAAGTAGTGATATGGTATAGGATAGGATAGCCTCAGTATTCCAAATGATTGTAAATAAGCTCCGATATCAAAAGCAGTTTTGAACTCTCCACTCGTCACCTCACGTCGCCTCAATATTGCTCTCATCATCCACCATCTTGTTTGTTCGTTCCCGACTCCCCATCGTCCTTTGGTTGTGGTGGTGGTGGTGACCTTTCCCGCGATTGGATGGAAAGCTGGCCGCACCGACCGCACAGTCTTCATTTCGTCATCACAAAAGTGTGCCATGGGGTTCTTTGGTTTGCCAGCGCTTAAACTCAATGCTGTCGTGCTTCCACGTCATGAACTGGCTGAACTTGTGACCATTCCGACGTTGAAGCAACTACTGGTATGGCTCGCGTTGTGTGTGCTGTGACCCATGATCATGCCAACTCTTGTTTTTCGACAGATTCCATACTTTGCATGCGCGTGGGACCTTGTGAGCGAGTGGCAAGAGCCAATTGCTTGTGTGGCACCGACGAAAGAGCGTCTGCACTTGGCGTTGTTGCTGGCACCTCAAACGCTGTTGCTCGTGCTCTACGTGTGGATCACTTTCCGACCGTTCACTTTGCCAACGGTGAGGACATGCTCGGCACCGGAGCGAGCTTGATGAGCTGGTCTGACTCATCGTTTGGAGGTGCAGTGGACTGGATGGGCCACTTGCTGTTTGGTTCCAGCCACGTTTGTTGCACTGGTGCACTCTGGCTTTCGCATGGGCGTGACGCTCTGCTGCTGCAGTGAGCTCTTATGGTGCGTACTCTGATTGCTCTATGAGTGGGGCATGTCATCACAAGGCCAAACGGTGTTGTACGCAGTCCTGTGCCTCTTCCTGCCAACAGCACCTTGATGAGCGCTCAAGTCTGCAGCAAAATCGCGAATGACTGGTACGGGTCCGATGCATTTGCGCTTGATCAAGCATACGATTGATGAGACGCGGTATGATCGGCGTTTGCAACCAGCGACGTGTTTCTATTGCGCAAGGTCGTCCATTTCTTGGGCAGCAAGGCCTTGCTTGGTCCTCTGGTGAGTCGAAGACTCGCTCAGTCTGTGAATTTGCTCCAAGCTTACTTGTGATGATGCGAACGAAGGCGTCGCTGGTGTTTCTCCGCGTGTACTTGAGATCTCAAACTCGCCGCGCCGCTGCTTTCTATACGGTCTTTCAAGCAAAGTTTGACGAGGCCATGAGCCAACGCAATTGAACCGCATCGAAAAAGAAGATGATCGCACGAGGCGAACCACATGCATGCAATCGATACGCCGCATTTATTTCACTTGGAGCTGCTCTGAGCTTGAGTGTCAATGAGTGTCAGCTTCGTACCCGACAGGACTTTGAGCATTCAATCCATCTCAATCTCGGGACCTCCCTTCCCACGTCCCAAGCTGCCACTTTCTCTACTGCCACTGCTTTCGTGCTTCCTCTTCGAATAATAAATTCACTCCTTCTTCGCATGGCATAGCGTCGCCACGTGCCTGCGGAAAGCGTCATTCTGACATTCCATAGGCATGGCATCGGATGATTTGTACCGTGGAGAAAAGCGATGGTGAGATCGAACACATTGACTTGCTATTGAGGAAACTCAAGACTTCAAAGCATCAGAAGGTATGCGAAAGCATCGGACTTGCACTGACCAACAGCACTGGAACAAGCCATTCAACATCCGTCAAGTGACATTCCACAGAGGTCAGGATGAGATCGGGAGTTGAAGCTACGTTCATTCCTCCACATCATTCTGCCTGCAGTGCTTTAATGAGGAGGTGGAAGACAAGCGATTCAGTGGAATATCTGATCCGCCTTGACTAACGCTTGAGTTATGCTCACCCAAACTTTCCATTCGAATCCAGAAAGAAACTTTCTTACGAAGAATTATCTAGGAGTAGAAACACATACACACACGCGCCCGCACATACGACAACAACGACCATGATGACATTGGGCGATGAACACCAGACTCGGCTGCTTACTCAGTGATCATCGGGATCCAGACTGGACCCCACGATCTCACCCACCCCAGACATGAAGTCTGTCACGTCGAGGAAGTCATCGATGTTAAAGGATCCATCACCACTGAGAATGCCTGTGTCGTCTGGCTTCGTTGAAGACGGAGTCGGTTTGCCAATAGGAACCGGAGTAGGCTTGCCATTGGTGGGAGGCAAACTCCGTTGTCTTTGATCTGGTTTCCCTTCAGGCGGTGTTGGCGAGGGCTTGCCACCTTCCGGTGGCGTTGGTGAGGGCTTTCCACCTTCAGGAGGCGTTGGCGAGGGCTTGCCACTTTCCGGTGGCGTTGGAGAGGGCTTTCCACCTTCAGGAGGCGTTGGCGAGGGCTTGCCACCTTCCGGTGGCGTTGGTGAGGGCTTTCCACCTTCCGGTGGCGTTGGAGAGGGCTTTCCACCTTCAGGAGGCGTTGGGCTTGGCGCAGGCGTAGAAGTTGGTGTTTTCCGTTGCACTGGTGTTCCCGTGGTTGGTGGCGGAGCTGGTGTTGGAGAACGTTGGTTTGGAGTCGCTGGGGTTTCGTCTGGGATCTTGTCAGGCGGTGGGTTGTTGAGTTCTTCTGTCGAATTGTCAGGTTTCCCAGGTTTGATGGTGTAGACAGTCTCTAACTTGGCAGGTCTTTGCTCGGGCGATCCGGCTGCCAAAGCGTCCACAGGTTCAGACACCGCAGCAAGGTACACGCACATGGCGATCGCCAGACAGTGTGAGAGTTTCATTTCTGTCGTCTTCCGGCTTCAATTGGCCTTTGAGTTTTTGGTTCCAAGCAAATTGGTGAATGAGTTTAGTGAAGCTACCCCATCGGGTTCCTTGGGCTTCATGTGCTCGAGAATCACTTCATGCGTGTCATGCTTCCTGCACTCCGGGGTTCCTGCCAGGAAGCGTGGCTACGGACAGGTATTCAGCCCACTGTTGAGCAACGGTGGGGTGGGGGGAAGAATAGGTCCCGTCTTGTGATGGGATTTGCTATTCCTAGTACCTGCCACGTTGAAGCGGGAGAGATGCCACGAGTCAATGGCGATCGCACTTCCAAGCATCCAAGAGATGAGGAATGGATGCCAACAACACAAGAGATCGTCAGACTGCTCACACGTGGTGGGAAACAAGACACACAACGCATCTCTGATACAGCAGCCCCCTCCCCCAACAGCCCTGGTTCGGCAATGACAGTTCCTGCTGACATGCCAAATCATTGGACGGAACTACAATTCACAGACGAGTATTCCAAGGAGCGAAATGAGGACAAGTTGTCCTCATGTGCAGCCTCGTTTTGCCGCCAAAGCTTGCAGAAGAAAAGAGAAATGATCGGGGTTGAGAATTCTTTGAAAGGCCTCAAAACGCGTTGAACGATGAAAAGGCGGCACGCAGAGCATCGTCGAATCGAAGCCCGGTGTAAATAAACTGGCAAACACCACAACGCGTCACCAACAACAACCGCATTCATCACACTCCAGCGAATGCTTCTGCCAGCGATCTCTTGCGTGAGGTGTATTGCTCGTTGGATCCTCCTGATGGGTGTGCTTCCAGTGACCGAGTGGTGTAGTCGGAGTCGGAGTGCAAGGTTCGTGTTGAGTCGCAACCGATCGAAGGGTGCGCAGTTTGCGCCAACCTCCATGCCAGTTTGAGAGAAGAAAAAGAGAAAGAAACCGGAACCACTCGAACACCATGCAGAAGAATCGAATTGGCAAACGGACCATCAGTCGTGACAGAGTTGACTTTCACCCACCACAACCAACCTCCCAGTCAACAAGACCAATTGCGACTGACTCACCAGCATTCATGCAAAGAATGATCGACAGTTTGTAAACACGATGGTACGTGACATTGTTGTTGGGTCTCTCTAGGTTGCTTGCA
>JAMFLO010000557.1:0-18274 GCA_027475765.1 Paralagenidium karlingii
GCCAGCCTGCTCTTCTTTCTCTTTTCCGTCTGGGTGCGCTCTGGGCAGCACCTCTCTTTACTCTGTGGTGTCTATCGCCGATGCTCGAAAGGGCTCTCTTGTTTTGGCCGTAGAATGGCTCGGAGAATAGCTTGTGCCAACAGAAGGTTCAGTTCAGGAAGAGACTTGTGGTTGAATGTAAAAACTCTCGACTTGTTGGTCTTGAGGTAAAAGACTCTCGATTTGTCGAGTTTGAGGAAAAAGACTCTCTGATTGTTTGGAAGTGAAGGCAACTTGAAGGGGGCGCATGAAGAGGCGCGTCCCTTCAAGATAAACCTCACAGTTTAACCAAAAACCTAAATAAACCTAAACTGTAACGGAGGTGACCCTAACTTAGTATTCTATCACTCGATCTAACTCATAACTGTTCTTACATTCAGCCTACACTCATGCAACACTTGTATGAAACTGTATCATACTCAATGAGTTTGAAACAGTGTTTGAAACACATGATTTTAACCGCACTATATCACAGTAGTGACATGGCGATTTTTCTCACGACGCGCAGAGCGGATCTCATAATCGCTGTTGTCACTGTCCGACTCACCTGGCTCAGGCTCCGAAATGGCTTTGATTGCTTTCTGGAACTGCGCTGTACTCAGATTCCCTGCAGCCACTTGTTCAATCATTGATTGTAAAATCTTCTCATTCCCTCGGATCCCTGAAGACGACTTCACCACTGGCTTGTTGGGTTTACAGCTGAACGTTTTGCTTTTCTGCAATCTCTAGGCGCTTGGCCCTAGAATTTGAGCTCAAACACATGTTTTGCCGAACTGATTCCAAAAGACTGTGTTCGTTCTGAGTCCGAAGGGTGATTGTGTAGTATTCTCATCATTCTTGTATGATTCAGATTTTAATGAATTAGGTGTTGGAAACTGTTTGAAACTTTGCGACTGTTTTATTGAGACGTTTGTGAACACAGGGTTTGTTGATAGAAGCTGCAAGCTGTGACATGTCGCAGTTTGGTGGCGATTGAATGTGACCGATATGACAAGCATTGCATAAACAATGCTTCCACACCTAGTTCTATCATTGTTGGAGGGAATATGTTGTCTCTTGCCCTGCTAATAGTGAATACCAGATTGGTAATCCTTCACATTGATTCATTTTGTAGAGGGTATTAACTATCATCGTAATGCCTCAAACAAGACTTCATTCACAAACCAAGAGTTGTTGTAGCACCATAGTGAAACACAACACCTGAAGATGAAGCAAGAACCCAGAGGAAATGGCTCGGTACTCACAATCGGTTCTGTGAACGCCGATGTCATCATCGAAATCAAGCAAATGCCTCTCAAGGGAGAAACCATCTCCGCTTCAAACCCCAAAACAGGAATGGTTTCTCCTGGAGGAAAAGGAGCCAACCAAGCAGCCGGAATTGCTCGATTGAGTTCGCAGTGCACGCAACGCTCCAAGTTCATTTGTCAATTTGGCAACGATGCGCACGGATCAATGTTAAAGAAGACGTTGGAAGATCTGCATGTCGATGTGACCCTGGCGGGATATCCAACGGGCTCTCCATCTGGCCAGGCATTTGTCTTCCTATACCCAGATGGCCAGAATTCCATCATTATCGTTGGAGGAGCCAATGCTGCCTGGCCACCATCTTTAACGACGGAAGTGGAACAAGCAATTCAATCGTCATCATTGGTCTTGCTACAGATGGAAATTCCACAGCACATTAATGAAATGGTGGCCAAGTTCGCTCACCAGCACAGGGTTCCGGTCATGTGGGATATGGGCGGCGAAGAACGCGTCATTCCAATAGATGTGTTACCACTTATCACTTTTCTATGTCCCAACGAGACCGAACTTGCTCGTCTTGTGCAGCAGAGCGTGACTAACAAGGAAGAAGCTGTTGCTGCTGCCCGTACCTTGCAAAACCAAGGCGCCGGAAATGTGCTTGTGACACTCGGTTCAGCAGGTTCAGTGTTTGTTCCACACGACGTTACAGAAGAGGTGATTCATCAGCCTATATTCAGGGTAGGCAACGTGGTCGACACCACGGGAGCTGGGGATTGTTTCCGTAGCGCTTTTGCCGTTGCCATTTCTGAGGGCAAGACCATCCGTGAAAGCTTGACGTTTGCTGCTGCTGCCAGTGCCCTTTGCGTGCAGGTGAAAGGTGCAATGCACAGCTTCCCGACTTACCGCGACACCATCGACTTCCTTGAGAACAATCAATGACGTCTCAGGTTTTGGTGTTTAGATTATTAATTCACAATGCCACGAGAATGAACGATTCAACTTGCAAGTTCTGGGTCTCTTCGTTTTCTTCAGAATGTGCGAACGAGACAGATGTTCAAAACCCTCACCCAACTGCACAATCATCGTATGACTTCCACAAATGCTCGCACTTGGTCACAACGACTCCGTCAATAACACATCACTGATGTGCCTTGACACAAGCCGCGCAGAAAGAGCAGATCGGAAGTGTAATGCTGTTTGCTTCCACCGGTATCGTGATCTCCGATTTCACAAATGCTGACTTTCCAATGCCATACCGCAACGCACTGACATTATCGTTGTGAGGAAACGCACGACGTATTTCATGGTGACCGAGTGAAGAGCTCGATAAATGGCTTGGGTGCATTAGTATAGGGCCATATCCTTCACAACACAAGCTGCCTGTCCTTTCTTTCTATACTGCTATCCATCTTGGTTTGACAGAATGTGATGAATTGCAGCCTCGAAAGTTGCAAGATAGTAACCTGGCTCACTGCGTCGCTTTTCGGGGTCACACAGTCGGTTCAGGAGCACTTGCGTGAGAATTGGCGCCTCAAGCTCACTGTGCACGATAACATAAATAAAAATCGGCAAGAAATCGTCCCCACTCAACGCTTCGCTGTCAACATGATCGTCCATTGCCTCGATTTGGTCGTCCTGGCTTCTGCGCCGGCGATATTCAGCCTTTTCTTGATGATACAGAGAATGGATTTGATGTGCAGCGTGCACAAGTTTCCGCAGTTTGTCACTAGGTAAGAATGCGTAGTCCATCTCTTTGATTGCGTCAACCACTTTGGACCAGCTGCTCAGTGAGATCTTGTCTATCGGGATGCCAAAAAACGATTGTGGCTTGTTGCGTAGAAGAGTGACGCGCTCAGCAAACTGCTTTTCCTTGGTGCTCACTTTTGGCCGTAGGAGACGCACCAAAGTGTTCATTATAGGTACACAAATCTTGTCCTCGAGTTCATGGCGAATTGCGTCAGACACCATTTGTTGAAGCTTGTCGTTGCTGCTGATTGAGTCCTCAGTGTTGAGCAAACTTGCGCTAGAACAGGTTCGAAAGCCAGCCTGACTGCGTGACATGTTTTGGAGCAGCCGCATCACATGGGTCTTCATTTCTTCAAAGCGATGCTGAAGCATATATTCTTGCACAGTGTCCAAGATCGTCCCGATTTCCTCCAACAAGTCAGAGCAATCACCAGTGAACAGATGATGCCCACCAACACCAGTAGCCTTTGTCTTTGCCAAAAACCGACCACATGCTTTTCCCTCAGGAGATGTTGAATCATTGATGGTGTGAAACACATATACTCGCAGTTCTCGCACAATTGTCTGCGTCTTGTTGCGTTGCAAGATTTGATCGGTCGGGACATCAAGAAATAGCTGCAATTGTTTGAGTGCACAACCATCCAAAAAATTCATTGGCGAAGGCGTCACCAACGTGGCTGAAGCACGAAGGAAGTTTTCAATCACTGGGGCACGGTCTTGCGCGAGGGTGGCTGGCGAATGTGTCCGGCTAGGTCTCGGTCGCTTGGCAGGGAAGTCAACAGTACGCAAGCGATTTGACAGGCGACATAGCTAGGGGAAATGAGGATTCAACAGGTTGGTTAAGCCTCCGAAGATGCAATGCTAGCGTTTTACCTTGCGATGCAACTTGTAGAGCTCCCGAAAGCGCTTTCGGGTGAACCAAATGACTCCAGTTTCGAGATCCATCACACGAATGAGATACTCCTATCAACGAGTCAGAGAGAACGAGGATATTTGAAGTCTGACACTTGACAAGAGCGGCATTCAGCACTCACGATATGTGGCAAACTAGCAATTGGACTTCGAATCTGTTGTGGTTGCTGTACAATCTGGATAGAGAGAGCTTGTCGAATGCCCTTACACTTTAGGATCAGCAAATGCCACTCGTGATCTGAAATCATTGTGTCCATGTTCATGGTCATGTCAATCAGCTACATTCCTCCACACCAATGGCATTTGCGTCAGCAAATGAACACATCCAAGCAGCAAGCGCACTTGAGCACTCACCATTTTTGAGGGTTGCATTTTAGCAACAATCAATGAACGCAACGTATCGAGCTCTTGCGACGAAATGACGCCGTGTCGATATATTTCGCTGGCTTTCGACAAGCATTCAAACACAAAGTGCGGTTCTCGATGGCGAATTCGGTTCTCTGCTTCACTGAGATCGAGCTTACTCCGCTTGATGACTTCGATGTTCGTGGTTTCAAAAATGCTTTGCCGGCCATTGCGGAGTTCAATCGGAAGAAATTTTTGGTTCATGGCATCAGAAACAATTCTTGCACGAGAAACATTCGGTACGGGTGGGGGTGGTGACGGCGGTTCTGCAAGGAAAGCCAAGTTTTCGCCATCGCCTGGCTGAACCCCGTCATTCCCAAACTCCTTTCCAAACAGAGTTCCGTCGTCCTCAGCGAAAGAAGTCGAACGTTTCAGCTTTCTATCGAGTGAATAGGCACTCGCTTCGCGAGGTTCTTTTTCGACCCGCAACTGGTCGAACTCTTGGTGTCGTTTTATGTCGGCTTCCAGGTCCTCTTTCTTTTCTTCAGTGTCATCGGTGTCTGGGCGAGTGGCACAAGAGGAATCGACTCTCTTTTCTGGATACGGTTGGTTATCCTCCAATTCATCGTCGTCATCTTCGTCCTCCTCGTCTGGGTCTTCTTCGTGTTTTCGCTTGTGCTCTTGCTCCAAGGTGCTGCCGGGCCGTGCGATTTGCTCGGTTTCATAGTCTGGAAGCTGAACAAAGCGTCATATCATCAGCTTTGTACTTGTGTGTCAAAATGCAAAAACTGACATACCCTTAAGAAGTCATCTGGTAGCGGAGTCTTGATTGGGAACTGAACATGATACCCGTGTAATGTGTTTTCACGAACTTGTGTTGCATCATCTGCTTGCTCCATTCTTAGAATCGCGGAAATCGCATCTTCCATTACACATCCATTGGTCTCCAGAACCAAGAGTAGTGTATCGTTCTCCCATTTTGGAAAAACGGACTTGAGTATCTCCACCCCCCGTTCAATCGCTGCTGATTGCTCCTGTAAGCGTTGAGAGGTAGCAGTTGCAGACATGCAACTATTGCTGGCCGGTTTCGGTGACCGCCGTCGCGAAAAAATAGTGTTCTTCTTGCTTGAATCGTTGGCACTCAGCTTGGTCTTGATAGATACGAACAGACTGCGAGGATTCGTGAAATTCAGCTCCTCCTCATCGCGTTCCATTGTCTAAGTTCCCCACACTGGACCGCTGTGCGCTTTCTTTTTTGTTGGAATAACCCATAACAGATATCTTGTCTTTTAACTCTTAGAACACCACAACAAAAGTGTAAATGACTATCAACAGAATTAGGAAAAGCTTGAGAATCAGCGAGCGATTGCTCGACATCATGTTGTAGTACTTGAGCAACTCAGTCTGTGCACCCTCAACGTTCGCTTGGCTACGATTTACAGATACATGCATAGCCGATAAGCAATGACCATCACCCATGTAAAGTTGCGGAGGGAGACGTACGCGATGTCGACCTCATCGTCGATACGCGAAATCATCTCTCCTTGTTGGGTTACCATGTTCGCCATTCGAGTATACATACCGCTTATCTGCACCATATTTACTTCATTATGACAACTAACACAATGCGTACAGTACACAGAGTCATTTCTCACCTCGACGATTGTGCTTTCCACTTGGGTAGCATTCTGATACCGTGTCTGAGCATCTTGCCGCGGATTGTAGTACTGAAAAGTCTGTTGACCATATCCATCAACAGGGTGCTGTTGCTGTTGGCGAATAGAAGATGACAGTCCGAGATTCTGTATTCGTCGTCGAAGACCTGGTGTCTGTCCTGCTACAGCTATAGGAAGAGTTGTAGATCCTGCTCATCAACGTCATGAGATCTCATCAAACGCTCAAGCAGTAAACTGCACCCATGCCTGGAAGTGAGATGGGTGGAGATGACGGATTATGAGCTTTCGGTACTCCTGGCTGAGTGAAAGGAGGAACAGCTCGAGATGATGATGCTTGCTGATTTGTAGCGCTTCTTGTGAAAAGTGGAGCATGGAGTTGAACTGCAGGACTAGTACCGCCGTGAGAAAACTTGCTTCTTCGAGAGCTTCGCTCCTTGATCGTCGATGTATGAGTTTGCAGTGCTTCCTATTCACGCCATATTCATGCTTGAAATTTGTGCTGGAGCACATCTCGTGGTATCTGGTAATCACTCACCTGGAATCTCTTGATGCTCTTTGCGCAGCGAGATTGAAGTGAGGATGTGACGATTGAAAAGTGTTCCCGATGATGATGACCCCGACTCGTTGTGTTCGCATTGATTCTCTGTTGAAAATCGCGGATTCTTCTATCAATGGCTGTCAACTCCTTCTTGAGAAGATCGGTCAAGGATGCTATTTGTGAGCTGCCATCATCTCCAAACACAGATCTCTTGGACACTAGAGCTTGTAAATCACCAAGAAAGAGCTCCTGTTGACGCAGCTGGTCTGCAATATGCTGTGAAACACGAGCATCTTGCGATAAGGGGCGATGTACCGCAGGCTTTGTTGAGCCATTATCAAATAGGACAGTGATCCGGACGAAATCGCTTGTTCGGTCCATTTGGTGTGAAAAAGGTTTGGTGTAACGTGAAACCTGGTGGAATCAATCAATAGAACGGTACATTGTACCATCGTGCGTATTCTTCAGGAGCAACATTCCAGCAACACTTGGTTTCATCAGTTTTTGCGAGTCAGTTCCGTGATGGAGAAGGTGTCGATGGAGGTGGCGACCTCGAGTCATGGGACTCCTGTTCACTTTCACCCTTTCGTTCGACGTTCTACTTCTTGCAATTATAGTCGCAATGTACCTCTCATGCGCCCACTCTCGCATCCGCATGCTGCTTTATCGTCACTCAGGGTCTCTAAAAGGAATACGTCTCCAATTGGTAATCTTAAGTGGTCACGTTTTCATGGCAAGCGAACTATACCTCCATCATTTTCAACAAATCGAGTCTGGAGAAACAATCATGAGCCGGTACAGCCAACACCTGAGAGTCATCATCGTGCAACAAGGACAGAATCTCGCTTTATAGTGAGAGGCGCTCAGTGAGTCTCAAAGAGTACAAGTGAAATGGTGCCGTTCTCACTTGTGATTGCTTTGCAGTCCAGATCGAAGGCACAGACAGAAGCTTGGCCCAATAAGCGAAGAATTCACCCGAACGAACGGCGGCTTCAGCCTTGTACGTGAAAGTTCGACAACTATGTCATCACGACGAGAAAGTATGCATTGAAATCTGAAGATGAGTGGTCGAATGTGGGCATGCTTTCTGAGTATTCTAATTGCTTGCCTTCTTTGCAGGTGTTCAAAGCATAGCGTCCGCCCGAGGCACAGCATATCACGTCAACCAACTCAGGTGAGCGCGTAGTGGTGCAAACAATTCGTGCAGGATGTAGTCCAAGAATGGTGTTGGTGTAGGAAGCGAGCAGAGACTGCAGTTGAGCGTGCTCGTGCACTCAGGGCTAAGGCTAGCCAAGTGCGGACCGAATACTGTCTGTTCTTCAATCGCTATGGTAAGTTGAGGTGATGGAGTATTTGGTGGTTTTAATTAATAAATGGATTATCTTGGCTCAGGATTCTGCAACAAAAGGAATGCTTGCAAGTATATCCATGACAGTCGCAAGGTGGCGGTGTGCCGGGAGTTCTTAAAGGGAAACTGCCACGACACGACGTGTAAATTGTCGCACACTCAAGATCAGGTAGGCCGAGCTGTGTTGCTGGATCCACCTTGATTCTTGTACTGATCATGACTTGCTGTAGAACAAAATGCCTGTGTGCATTCAATTTCTTCGTGGAATCTGCGCGAGAGAGCCATGTCCTTATCGCCATGTCAAAGTTAGTGGCCATGCACAACTGTGCCAAGCATTTCTTAGAGGATTCTGTCCACTTGGGCATCAGTGCCGCCTGAAGCATGAGCTCCCAGCTACCAATACGGCCGCAAAACGTAATGGTGTTGAGACACCCTCGACAACCTCGCACGTAGGCTCGCAAACTGAAGATGAGACACGCCGTGATGACCAGCGATCCTTTGTAAGTGAAGCATTAGCACACCCTTGTGCTTTGGACGGGTGTGCAACATTGAGCAATGACGATTTGCTCTCCATTCGACCAAACATTCAGTTTGTGTCGAAGCACACAAAAGGACTTTGCTTTCTGGCAAAGAGAGGAGTTTCTTGATTAATCTTCAATGCATGCGTTTTGAACACACGTATCCACCATTAAAGACTCGAGACCCACAAAAAGGACCATTCAGAGGAGCGCAGAACAAACTCAATTCGATTTCGTTCTTAACTATTCCCACTCGAATCTGGCTGTCACCTGTCAAGGTCGGGGAGCTTAGGCTTTGATGCGACGGCTGCGAATTGCCTTCTTCTTAATGACACCTGAACATAGAAGCACGAGTCAGAGAAATGTCGGACTTCGACATAACGGGTCCAACGCACCCTTTTCAATCTTGGCGACAGTGCTCAATTGAGACCATCTGGCAAGAGCGGCCTTCTTCAAATCACGTCGGTAAAAGTTACGCGAGATATTGGCGCGGATAGTATTGCCACCACCGCGAGCACCCTTGCGTAATGGAACTGCGTTCACCGCCTTGACCGGCTTGCGGGTGTTCTTGGCGACTTTGGTCGACAGGGTAATCTTCTTGTCAGCGAGCGATATATCGACGGCCTTGAGAGAAGCGAAGCCAGAGTACTTGCGGCAGTTCTGGTTCATCAAGTTGAATCTTTCCTTGGCCAACTCATTACCATTACGCTTCACCAAGAACGAGGAGGTGTTCTTGGTCAACAACCAGGTGAGGGTATCGTTCGACATCTATGACGAATCACCAGAGAATCCTAGTCAGTCGAACTGGCGTTGCATCATGCATTATTCCATTGAGCTGAGAAGCTGCGGAGTATGATTGCTACTGCTTCGTGTGTTTTGCCTTCCACTCATGCTTCTGCTCAGGCGTTTTTACAGCGCCAGGCAGTTCAGGCGCTTGCTTACCTTAGCTTTACTACGCTCTTCAAAAGTGCTCCCAGCCCTGTTCTAATTGGAAGAACAGAGTTCCTCACCATCCAGAAGGGTTTCTCCGCCAATCACTTTTTACCAAACCGTAAAAAATTTTGATTGGTCCGTAAGAACCGATGGGGTAGGTTTTAGGTGGTAAAAATCTTTGTGAACAATTCTGTCATAATCAACATGTTTCCCCTCCCCAAGAGGATCTCTCGACGGTATTTGCGCGCGTTTTTCGATACCGTAGTCATGACCGAATGCTCACGCCTCGTTCCACCATCGCAGATCCAATGTACATCTCAGTCGACGTAATGTTAGTGACTGGTGCAAGTTTACACTTCTTGAGGTGGCCCAAGCGCTGGATGAACGTCAAGTCACGTCCAAGCATCTTACGGACGCCTGCATCAAGCAGATCGAAGCCACCCGCAAACTGAATATGTTTGTTTACCAAGACTTTGAACGTGCGAGAATTCTTGCGGAGGAGTCTGATATGCGCAGAGAGAAGCAAGAGCAGATCGGGCCCTTGGACGGAATACCCGTGGGAGTTAAGGATGTATTCTGTATGGAAGGCATCCCTACCACAGCGTCTTCCAAAGTCTTGGAAGGTGAATCACCGACGCACTGTTACGCTATAACCACCTGCTCACTGTGTTGTTTTTGCAGGATTCGTATCGCCTTACGAGTCTACGGCCACCAAGAAGCTTCTAGCGCATGGCGCTGTACCTTTAGGAAAACTCAACATGGATGAGTTCGCAATGGGATCAGGCACGATTTATAGCAAATTCGGCTCCACTTTCAACCCATGGTCGCTTGATTTGTCTTCCAACGCTATAACTGCTGGAGGCAGCTCGGGTGGAAGTGCAGCTGCAGTTGCTTCCGGTTGCTGCTTCGCGGCATTGGGATCGGACACTGGAGGCTCCGTTCGACAGGTCAGTACCACTGCTCGCTCAATCTCCTTTGACCAGAATTCAGATCAGAAACTAATTTTTCACTGTTGATGAAAGCCTGCCGCATACTGCGGAGTTGTCGGGTTGAAACCAGCTTATGGCCGTGTTTCGCGTCATGGAATGATCTCGTATGCCAGCTCGCTAGACACCCCAGGAGTGTTTGCAAAGTCAACCACGTAAGCCATCGATTTATCGATGGACAGCGCATACGGGAAAAGCTGATTATGCTACCGACTTGCACTATACCAGGGACAGCGCTGTGGTGCTTCGTGCCATCGCAGGTCCAGATCAGTTTGACTCGACATGTTTGCAGGAAGTGACCCCACAGCATTGGGTAAGATGACTATTACATTGCACAATCTAGGCAGAATCTAAAGCATCGGTCATGTGCGCACTGCTACGGCAGTGTGAGCTGAATTCAGTGACGACGCAGGACCTGAGTGGCATCACTGTCGGAATTCCACAGGAGTTTTTTGTCGAAGAGCTGCCGAACGAGATTGCGGATCTATGGGATAATGGAATCACTTGGCTTCGAGAGGCCGGTGCTCGCGTGATTTCTGTTTCGCTCCCATCAACCAGTTTGGCAATCCCGTCGTATTATATCTTGGCCTGCGCCGAGGCTTCCTCGAATCTTTCTCGTTACGATGGTGTCCGTTATGGCCATAGGTGGGGTTTGCGATGCTGCTTCACAATTGCAGTCGACGGAGTTTGTAACGCTGGTCGATGACAGAGCAAACGACAATCGCCAATCGGTGAAGGACGGAGATCAATCGGATGCGCTACACGATCTCTACAGTCGCACTCGTTCAGAGGGATTCGGAATTGAAGCGAAGGTGAGATGTTGACTTCCAAGCCCTTCAGTGTCCACAGTTGATTTACCTGTGATGAGTGCACCCCTTATCCTTGAGCAGCGACGAATCCTCTCCGGAACATTCGTTCTCTCAGCAGGAGCTGTTCACGATTACTATGAACGAGCGGTGATCATTCGCGAGAAAATCCGTGAGGAATTTGACCAACTCAGCCTAGCAAAGGTTAGTCCATGGGTTCTCCAGTGACGCCGCCTTCTCTGATTTGGTGGGATAATGGAGTGCGCTGCTTCTTCTCCAGGTTGACCTTCTATTGACACCAACAACTCCATCAGGACCTTTCAAACTGCACCAGGAGAGTCTTGTGGAGGATCCTGTCTCAATGTATCTTAATGATGTGATGACGATCCCGGCCAATATGGCTCGAGTACCTTCCATCTCAGTTCCTGTTGCTCTCACGCGGGATGTTGTGCCATTGCCCCTCGGTCTACAACTGATGGGGACCTCAAATGTTGAACAGAAGCTGCTGCAGGCTGCGCATGTCCTCGAGACAAACGCGTGTTTCCGTTGCCAGGTTCCTTCTCGAGTTTACGAAGCTAGATAAAGAAACACTTGTGCTGTTGAGGGAGGATTGTATGTGATTCAAAAAGCTGAATCATGGAATCGCGGGATAGCAGCACACCGTAACTACCATAGACCCCCTGGTGCTTTTTGGTTTTGAAATGTGTCTGGTTCCAACAGGGTATCTGATTCTGCAGATCGTACTTTACCACCAGGGGCACCATCTGACGATCTGGACACAGAAATGGAAGTGATCTCTAGTGAGAGCCTGAGTTATGATGAGTTCTGTGAGCGTTATATGGCAACGAATACACCAGTTCGCATTCGAAATGTATGCAACAACTGGGAAAGCTTCAAGAAATGGAGAAATGCAGATGGGACCATCAATTTCGGATACCTAGAAGAGAAATACGGCACCGCCCAAGTCCCTGTAGTTTCGCATCTCTCGCATTTTTCGCCAGATTGGGTAGAAGCTAATGTATAATGTGTTTGAGTGAAGGTTGTGGACGGCGCATTTGTGGAATACGGGAATGAAAAACGATTAAGAATGCGATTTGGTGAGCAGCTTGTGCGGGCTTGTCAATACCAGGACTAAAACATACGATCACTTGATTGGTTCAGATGAGTACCTGGATCTCTTTCAGAAGAAACTGCTTCAAAAGCTCTACTTAAAGGATTGGCATTTCCGTCAGATTATGGGAGATGATGTTTACGAGTAAGTCTCAGGCAGATCACTTGCCGGGGAAATGTTTGGCTGGAGTGACTGAGTTGCATGGATGGAGTAAAGACTAGATGTCAAGCGAGCCGACACGTTTGCCTAACTGCTGTTGTTCTTGGTTGTCCTTGTAGGTGAGTGCCTTCCTTGGTCGGAGACGTCTGTTCTACTTGCAGTTGACACAGATTGTCTTTGACAGGACTCCCGTTTTCTTTCGCGACGACTGGCTTAATTGGTACGAACGAGGGCGACCGAGTATCGCTGCATAACTCTTACTCGTTTCATCAAAAGGTGGTGGGATGAGAAAGCCGACACCGGTGATGACTACCGATTTGTGTACTTTGGTGAGCAATCTCTCTCGATTGTCACATTTTCGAGATGTTGTCTAATCCGTTTTCTGTTTCAGGTCCTCAAGGAAGCTGGACACCAATGCATCAAGATGTGCTATGCTCTTACAGGTAATATGAAGTATCACTGCAGGACTGCGTTTGATGGAGTGATGACCCGGTTAGTAGCTGGTCTGTGAATGTCTGCGGGCAGAAGGAATGGATTTTTTTCCCACCTGAAGAGGTCAAGCAAGGATTACTCGAATGCTGCAAACGCACTTCGCCTGAGGTTTCTTTTCTACCATAGGAATGGAAATTGAAAGATCGTACGGGTCGCTTCATCATCGCAGACGTCACAAGCGACAGCGTTGATAGAGAAAAGTTTCCACATTTTGATTCGGCGAAGGGTTTTCGCGTTATTCAAGAAGAGGATGAAGCTATCTTTGTGCCAAGTGGATGGTATCATCAAGTCTTCAATCTGCAAGACACCATCTCAATCAACCATAACTGGTTCAACGGGTTCAACTTGAGATACATATGGTCGTTTCTTCAAAGAGAACTCCAGCAAGCTGCTCAAGAACTGGATGGGTTTGGTTTGTCCAACTCCAGCGACTTCAAACAACAGGTGAGGAATGTGCCTTCCTCCTTTGTCGAAATGAACATTGATGACATGTGCTTTGTGTCAGTGTCAAATGGTCATGCGTGCCAACACTGGAATGAACTACGAAGATTTCGAACAATTGCTTCAGACGAAGGTAGCTGAGTCACAGGCGATTAGCTCCATGCACCAGAATGAGGTGGGTCTGACTAGTTGAGTCCTTCTAAATCTCTAACCAGGCATTTGCATGAAACAGATCAATTCTATTCTCGTTGAAATAAAGCGATACTGGGAGGCTAATGCCAAGATAACACATCATGGTGAGTAGAGCAACCGTCTCATGGCAACTATTGATCACCGAGCAGAAGTCGTATCAGACACTTCCAGCAAAGCCCTTACGGCAGTGAATCATTCTATTCAAGAGATCTGTTGTTGCCACAATCGCACCATGTACACCCCCTATTGGTCTGCAGACACTTCAAACTCTTTAAAGGATTCAGTCTTCCTGTGTTTCGCAACTGATTCAGATTGGGATTATTTGGCTGTGCCACATCTTCCAGCGCATTCCAGCACCTACTACATAAATGTAAATGATCCGCATCAACGATAGACCATCTCATTACCAATCGAACCAGTTTTCTACCGGTATCGATGCGCTCATTACTCACTCGAAAAGGAGCAAAAGAAAATGTGACGATTTTGGCATATTGGTGTGGCTGCTTATAGTGAAAACGAAAGAGCGCAATGCCTAGGTATCCGTCGAATGAGCCTCTGAGTGGCGATTTTTTCTTGAGCAAATACCATTCCTGGTATGGGCTGATCGAATGCGCTATTGAGATCGATGCATCTACAGTTCGAGTGATCAAACTGGATGATTTTCACTGCTTCAAAGAATGGCCGATCGGCAAGATAGAAAACATCGAGCCAGTGCAATTTTGCCAAGAATTTGTGGTTGTTGTGAAGAGGTCGGCACTCTTCCGACGACACTTTCGTTTTGAAAGTGCTGTCAGGTCGCAGTTGATTGCTCGCTTCGTAGCGATGGGTGCACAAGCTCTCCAACGACAGTTCTTGGCCTTTCCATCACGACAGTTTGCTTGTCTTGCGTTGCACCCTGATGATTCCAACCGAAGCGGCTATCTGTCGATTGAGGGCATTGACTTGGTGTTTCGAGACATGTCTGCAAATCCTCTGAGTCGACTTCCGATCGTGTATGTTGCGGAAATGGGATGCACCACTGCATTTCCAGACGGTATCTTCTTTGCAAGAAGATATCCAGGTCAACATTTCTTATTTCGTTGCCACAAGCGAGACGTCTTGCTGAAGCAGATTTCTGAAGTTGCTCGTGTCCTTGGCACTGACGTATTCATGACAACGAACGCTCTCGATGTTGACTTTTTGTTGGAGACTGCGAACAATAGGCTCAGGGATCCCTGCATCTTCTCTGTTGAAGCCATCAAACTTCAGGGATACAACAGCGGCATCAAGCGAAAACTTGTGATTCAGCAACATGCACTTGTGGAGACAGATTATCTGATGCACGAAGCATTGTCTCATAGCCTGGTCGACTTGCTCTCCATTGTAACAAGTTCATCCGATCATCAGCTGCTGATTCTCCGATACCGACACCATCAAACAACTGCTTATAGAATGATATGTAACACTCAGTTCATCAATGTCTTGCTATTGGTGTGTAAAAGCGAAGGTGTGAACCATGTTTTGCTTCAGCAAGACCAGGATGATGCATCACAGCTTCTGTTTTACCCCCAGCTTGACGTCCTGGCAAGTAAAGTGATCGCAAGAACCTTGATGGAACGAATCGCTTTATGCGAGAACTCAACAATAGTGGAAAAGGCACCAGGATCAATGGCACACGGCTCCAAGAGAGATCAAGTTCATCGACCCAACCAGCGCAATAATAGTTTGTCTGTACTACCGGATGAAGTATTCAAGAGCGCACAATACCATGGAAGCATACAAACAAACAAAAAACGCCGTGCTTCTCTTCCTTCATCAATGAACGAAAACCCGAAGAAGTCAAATGAATCTGTTGACGTTCGTTTGAACATTGCCCGCGCCACTGAAGACTTGGCTCACAACATCCCGCTCGACTTCGGGGTGGAGAACTGCAATCAAGATCTTGTGAATCTTTGCATTGAACGTGTTGGCGCGTATGTCGTCCACTTAGTTATGGATGGTGAGCAGACTCATGAGAAAGCACTGGCGACTGGACTTCAAGTATTGGTGCACCTATTCCACTCATCTGCAGCGATCCTGCCTGAGGGTATGATGCTTCCACTCCTAGACGCTGTAGCAATAATTCTGGAGTCCGGAAGCTTTGTGACTTCGTATTGGTGCCAGCTTCTGTTGCAACGACTCCTTGACACGAAAAGCCATGAGAACACGAAGAATGTACAAGCCAAAATGCTAGCTCGCAAGATTTTGCTGCATCCGACTCGTGAAACAAACCTGATCGAGGTTTTGGTTGGTATGCTACCTCATTGTTCACACAGCTCGAATGGGTCGAATGGTTGCAGTACTACAAATAGCAGCGACTGCAGCATCACTCACACCAGTTGTTGGGGATCTTCGCGAGGTTTCCAAAGCTGCAAATCGAATGATGGTTATACATTATCGAGACAACTCACTTGGAATCAAGAGATGAAGCGGCGACAACAAAGGGTACGAGGTACCAACGAGGTGGATTCAATTGGAGCCTTTGAGGTTTTGTTTACGTTGCATGCATTGCTTGTGTTTGTGAGAGATCTCGAACGAGAGATGTGCAACAGTTCAGTCCGATGGCAGCGGCTCAATGACCAGCATCGAAAGACAGTCTGTTTCTTACTGACAAGTGAAGAGGCATTGATAGCCTCGAAACGAACTCTCGTCAAAGGATTACTGCTGAGAAATGCGTTTGTTCTGGATATGGCGTTGCTGAGCCATCAACTCTTTTTTGACACCAAAGTTCTCGTCGAGTTGATTAGTTTTGCTTTCGAGGAAGCTCAAAACAACTTTGGGGAGTACGCGAGTGCATTGAATGATTCTTCTCCTCCGTCGAATGAAGAACAGGACAGATACGGCTCCAGTTGGAACGAAAGAAGGGAATATGCAATATCAAGTGTGCCAGGTAGTGGTTCAGTGCCGTTACTGGTATCAAAGCAAGACTGCACACTCATCAACAAGCTTTCTGAGATAGATTCCTTTTTGATACGAATGAGAGAGATCGACGATTGTGCGATGGAAAGCGTAACCGGATGCACATATTCAGGGATGCAATGTTTCGATATGCTTGAAGAAACGTCTGCAGACGGCCGAAATGGGGAAAGTGATGATGATTACTGCGATTTCCCAGTCCAGCAGCTAGACTGCGTGGTTTCGGCCCCGTTTGTGAATCGTGAACGCACTCTGGAAGATCGGTCTGTCCATTGTGATGCATGCATATGCTGTAATGACGTATGCCATCAAGTCGAATGCTTTCGGTGTTTGCGAAAGCGTGAACAACTTCTACAACTGGGTGAAGTTGAACACCGCCGTTACTATTCGTCGTGCGAAGTTGCTCGGCACCACACGATGGAGTCGTGCTGGATTATCATAAAGGAACGGGTGTTCGATGTCACAAATTTCCTCATCAATCACCCTGGTGGTAGCACTATACTGGTCAACGCTGCGCAGAGCGGCATGGATTGTGCCCCATTCTTTGATCACCATTCGCGTCAAACAAGACGTATCTTAGACAGCTTCTATATTGGCCAGTTTTACTTGTGTGAGAAACGCACCGTGCTGTTGTGATGAGCTGATAGATTTCCAAGTTCACCTGTTTTGCATTTGTTCAAAAACGGATTGTGCGTGGCTTTCATTTGAGTTAACGAAAATCACAGTGAGTATAAACCATGAATATGACGAAGCATCCGCATTCGAAAGGCATCATCAGATACACATCAATATCGGTCTTAGAGCACTTACTGACCAGTATTTCTTAACTGTGTACTACCTCCAATTAGAGCACAAATCAATATTCCAGCATGGTGATTGGCGGAATTGGTAGCGCTTCGTCTGCTGGTTGGTCCGGTGTTTTTTTCTTCGAACTCATCCCTAACACAGAAGTTTTGGATCCGGATTCAGAGGAGTTGGCCGAATCGCCTCGCTTTTTCAAACGCATAGCGACATCAAGATGAAACACATACGTTTTAGAGACGCGACGCCGTTTATTTTTTCTGTTGGCCAGAGGCATTAATGATAGACTCTAAGAAAACGACTTGGAGTTACGAAACCACTTGATGTTCGGAAGACATTCCGAAGAATTGCTTATCACTTGGGAAGTTCAAGCTTGGGCATTAGATATGGTCCTAACTCTACGGGCTAGTAATCGGGTAGAATACCTAATAAGATCCTACAGGAATTCCTAATACAAATATAGACTAGTTCTGATCTGTTCTGATCTTGTTTCTAACGAGGGACAAGTCTATTCAAGGAATCAACACGTAACAGATACTAACGAATACTGTTACTTCAACCCCTTCTCACAAAAGACTTTGTGGAGAAGTCGCATGAATCTTCTGGGTGGTTTAGACATTATGAAAGATGTCGAAGAAGGATGAAGTGCCGAAGAAGGTGGTGGATGATCTTGAAGGTGGCGAAGTTGATTGGAATGATTGGAATCAAGTCGAGGAGTTGGATGAGTCATCGGTTGATTCGCTGGCATATTCTGAAGATGTGGGTGCTGAAAGGTCCGAATAACGCCGAGTACTTGCAGTATGGATCGCCAACTTCAGACACTGTTGATTCACCAACGGAGTGTCGTGAAGTAGATTTCAAAATGTGACAATTGGAACCCACTTTTAACAAGAAATAATCCAAAAGCTTGTTCTTGTATCCAGAGAGAGTTCTGTTTGGTCACTGTAATGGGCCCCCTCCCTATTACATGTGGTACACACCACACCACCTATAGTGTGCACACACTATGTTATGTTAAGTTCGTTGCACTTCTCTATTTTAGGATATTTCTC
>JAMFLO010000558.1:0-18265 GCA_027475765.1 Paralagenidium karlingii
GGGTGGGTGGGGCCTGGGTGGGTGGGGCCTGGGTTGGTGGCTTCTGGGTAGGTGGGTTTGGCTTTTGAGTTGGTGGAGCCTGGGTTGGAGGAGCCTGCGTTGGTGGGGTTGGCTTCTGGGTAGGTGGGGCCTGGGTTGGTGGCTTCTGGGTTGGTGGGTTTGGCTTTTGAGTTGGTGGAGCCTGGGTTGGAGGAGCCTGCGTTGGTGGGGTTGGCTTCTGGGTGGGTGGGGCCTGGGTAGGTGGCTTCTGGGTTGGTGGGTTTGGCTTTTGGGTGGGTGGGGCCTGAGTTGGTGGAGCCTGCGTTGGTGGGGTTGGCTTCTGGGTGGGTGGGGCCTGGGTAGGTGGCAATTGGGTTGGTGGGGCCTGGGTAGGTGGCAATTGGGTTGGTGGGGCCTGGGTAGGTGGCAGTTGAGTGGGCAAGGTCTGCTTTTGTGGGGCTTCAGCGGCACCAGCGACAGCCACGGCAATAGCGCAGAGAGCGAAAATGTACTTCATGATTGGAGTATTGGAGTGTGTTCGAGTTGGAAAATCGAAAAGTGAGATCGACTTGTTGGAGTTTTGAGGCTTGCCTAGAGATCAGGATACCCAAAGAAGACGGAGAGAGGTTTATTTGATGTGGGTGGGGTCAGGGCGTGTGTTGCGTGTGTGACTGTGATCAAGGCGGTGCAAACCTTGGGCGGGACATTGGCGGGCCTTTCTCTGATGCCTACCCTGCAAGATCAAAGTCCCGTGTTATGTTGTGGGTCGTTGTTGGGCAAATTTTCTCTTGAGGTTGTTGGTAAACCTGTAACCTAATTGAAATTGCACCTCCATCGGCCATAAAAGAGCTCGCTTGCCAAGCCAAATCGATTGCCTGTGGGTCTGACGGAGGGGGGGGGGTGCAAGCGACCAAACAGATGTTGAAGTGGCCTAACGACATCTGTTTCAGCTGGGCCTTTTTCTCACTTGGCGAACAAAACCAACGAACAGACAATTGAACCTCTCTTGGTCCAATACACAGGTCGATTCTTTTCTCCTGGCACGCAGGGCACGCAGGCAGGTCGACAGGTGCGATGCCCAGGTCGAAACAAACATAAATGGGTGGCAAATTTAGAGTATCAAGAACCAGGACCAGTCCTCGTTGTGATTGTGATCATCACGAGCGAGCAAGAGTGACGAGGAGAACACGATGACGAGGACCGCGTCGCATCTGGCCATGGCGGGGTTCTTTGTGCGCCTTGAAGCTCTGGCGACAGAGCACAAAGCCACAAAGGAAAAGACCAAATCCATAGATTCCATGATGGTTGCCTGCTCGAGCAGCAGATCGATCTACTGCACGCGCCCAGATGGGTTCTCTGTTATTGTTTTTGAAGTGAATCGTCGCATAAGGTTTTGGATGTGGCTTGTCCAGAGATGCTCTGGCCTCCTGTCATACGTACATGTGGTACTTCTGGTTCGTTGTGCCAGCGTTAAAGCAGCGAGCATACGGCGCAGTTCATCGTCTCATCAAAGCCATGAGCACGATGTAGTAGTTTCCATTGTTTGCAGCAGGGTCAGACAGACAAGACGATCCCCGCAGTCGGATGGCTCGTACAGGTTCCTTCTTGGTGTCTTCTTCCATTGTCATATTGAGTTGGTAGTACTAGTAGATGGAGCAGTTGGCAGCGCAGCCGAGAGAAGAAGTCGACGCAGAACAAGCGGCTGATTAAAATCTGGGACTGGGTCCGACCACCATAGTACATCGAGCCAGAGATGGCGACGAGAGGCCAGCTAGCCAGTTTTCTTCAGTTTACGCACCCAGCCAAGACAGACAGGCAGACAGACAGACTCTTCCACACTTCTTCATCTCTCTCTTTCTTTCAACCATCGACTTCTCCGCCAGTCACTGACTACCCCGCAGTGTCATCTGTCAATCGTAGTACACTCTACTGTATAGCGCACGTTAACAATGAGGAGAGCAAATCGGAAGAGTAGCGCAACATGGATACTCCAATGCATGCATCTGTATGACAGTCTTATGGATGCATTCGACACCATGACTTGCATCCCTTCCCTCCTTCGGTTTTGGCAAGCCGGACACCATGTACAAACCATCACTTGTTGGACTCTGGACCCCAGCTTGGGTGGCAAGTCGGTTCTCTCGGACTTGAAGAGAACTCATCAATCGCATTGTTCGGTTTGGGATCACATCACCACCATGGCCAGACCTCGCGCACCGCTCAATTCTCCGCTCGTGGCGTTATCGACTGCTTTTGGCTGGTACTATGCTCGCCCGACGCCTTCTCATCAACGGCTTCTGACGCTGCTTTATCCATGGGTAAGGAATCACCTGATATCTAGTGTGGCGCACATACTTTGAGGTGGTCCACACCAAAGCTCGGTTTTGTGTTTTCCTTTCCTTGTCAGCACTTCAAGGTCGGGGTGCTGCTGAATGGGGTGGGCTGGTGGCCGTAACGGAAAGGCCAAGTTGCTCTTGTCGCGTTGGTGGCCGATCCCAAAATTGACACTCGGGGGGCCTTTTATAGCTTCTTCTTCTTCTTCTTCTTGCTGCTTCTTCTTGTGGGTGTGGTGTCGCGCCATCCTCCTCCTCCTCCTCCATAGCGCTCACTGCGGCGCACCCGAGCAGTCACCATGGGGTTGGACAAATTGGCCGAACTCAAGAAGAATGCCAACGTGCAAGACGTCGCCATCAACATTGATGTAAGCAACGCCCATAAAAGAGATTCTCGTTGCTCCACACTGACGCATGCTCGCTCTTACTCTCTCTCTCTCTCTCTCTCTTTTTGCTTGATCTTGCCGTCGTAGCGAGGGCAAGTCGATTGTGCGCGATGATGCGTACTCATTCCGTCGGGTCGTTTTGGACTCATTCTTCTCGGTTATCTGCTACTCTCTGCGTTGGTTTGGTTTGGTTTGGTCTGGTTTGGTTTGTGTGGTTGTTGACAGAGGCGGCGGTGTCACGAGACCGAAATTCATGGAACAATTCTTTCGCGATGTGGAAGAAATGCAGGCAGATCTCGGCAACATCAGGTGAGAAGAGACCCCAACGATTGTTCTCCCCAGTGACACCTTGAGCTGACGAGAGTGGACACCAACCATCCACATTCATGCCTCTGTTTCTGTAGTCTGGCGACCCAGCGCATTGGGGAATTGAATCATCAGGCCTGCGTCGCGACGTCTTCCACCGAAGAGCATGGTGACCACCTTGTGTCCGAAAGTTATCTTGAGGCTGAGGCTTCTTTCTAACACAATGGCGGTGTGCCATGTGTAGCTGTCAGTAACGAGCTCAGTTTGATCATCGACTCGACCAACAAACAAGCAGCCCATGCCAAAGGACTGCTGGAATTGCTCAAGAAAGAATCGGCCGACAAGAAAAAAGACAAGAACACGCCGCTCTCGGAACTCCGGTGCGTGCGGATGCGTGGCATGTGGTTTTGAAGACCATGCGCACCTGGCTCTTCCGCTCACGTAGCGTGTTTCATCCATAGCATTCGCGACAACATGTGCGCTACTTTGGCCAAAAAGTTCATGGATTGCATGAAAGAATACCAAAAGGCCCAGCAGAAATACAAGGCCGACATGAAAAACAAAGTCAAACGTCAAGTGCAAATCGTCAAACCAGATGCCTCTGAAGAAGAAATCGATCTGGTCATGCGCTCGGTCGAACCGGGATCCATCTACAAGAGTGCCATCCTGCAGGGCACGTCCGAGTCTATTCGTGATGTGTACATGAATGTACAGGACAAGTACATGGACGTGATCAAACTAGAACAAAGTGTGGCAGAATTGCATCAAATGTTTTTGGATTTGGCGCTTTTGGTCGAGCAACAAGGTGAAATGCTGGATCAAATCGAATTCCAGGTGCGCACGGCCGCCAATTACGTGGAGCAGGGCAACAACGAGATCGTCAAGGCTGTGAAAAGCCAGAAAAGCGCTCGGAAGAAAAAATGCTGTCTGTTAATGTTTGGGCTGTTGATCATCTTGGTCATTGTCATCGCTGGAGCCGTCATGAAAAAAGTGATTTAGAGAAGACACCATCTTCGGTGGGTTTGCTTTGTTGGCGAAGGGTGATGGCATCTTGAGGAAACGCTGCCAAAATGCTGCTGCTACAATGTTTTGGTTGGAAACCACACTGGCGCGCCAGTCACAAAGAGAACGTGGGCAACATGATTCTTGGAGACAATCTCGACCAAAGGAAAGATCTTCCAATGATGTCGACCAGACCACAACGTTCAACCCATCAACAAGCGCTGAAGCAGAACAGAGATAAACTGAGGGGACAAATATGTGTGTTTTTGAGCTTATTTTGCGATCATTATCTACACGAAAATGAAAAAGAAAGAAGAATACCAACAAACGGCTGCTTGGTTGAACACTCAAGCAATCAGCGAGCAGCTGCTGTTCAACTTAGCACTGAGCCTTTCCGCTTGGTGCTGGGGTTGGCTTTTGAATGGGCTTCTGCGTTGGAAGCTGAGTTGGCTTTTGAGTGGGCTTCTGGGTGGGCTTTTGGGTGTTGTTGGCGGGCTTTGGTGGAGCCTGGGTTGGTGGTTTCTGGGTCGGTGGTGACTGGGTTGGAGGAGCCTGGGTTGGTGGTTTCTGGGTCGGTGGTGACTGGGTTGGAGGAGCCTGGGTTGGTGGCTTCTGGGTCGGTGGTGACTGGGTTGGAGGAGCCTGGGTTGGTGGCTTCTGGGTCGGTGGCGATTGGGTTGGAGGAGCCTGGGTTGGTGGCTTCTGGGTCGGTGGCGATTGGGTTGGAGGTGCCTGGGTTGGTGGCTTTTGAGTGGGTGGTGACTGGGTTGGAGGAGCCTGGGTTGGTGGCTTCTGGGTCGGTGGTGACTGGGTTGGAGGTGCCTGGGTTGGTGGCTTTTGAGTGGGTGGTGACTGGGTTGGAGGAGCCTGGGTTGGTGGCTTCTGGGTCGGTGGCGATTGGGTTGGAGGTGCCTGGGTTGGTGGAGCTTGGGTCGGCAGCGTTTGCTTTTGTTGAACGTCCGTGGCACCAGCGACAGCAACGGCAATAGCAAAGAGAGTGAAAATGTACTTCATGGTTGGAGAAGTGACCGGATTCCAAGAAGGAAAAATGAAAAATGAGTTGAGGTAACTCGCTCGAAGCGTGTGGGGGACTTGAACTAGAGAACGGCGTGGTGGAGGGTGCAGGGGAACACCATCCAATGATTCAAACCTTTTTGTATGTTGCAGTTGTAGATGTAATGAACATCTCACCAATACAACTGCTTACAAGGTGTTGAGCTGAGAAGTTTAGAAGAATTTTTCCATGGGGGCGTGTGTAACTTCAGTCACCTAAGATTTCCGCGTCACCTAATGCAACTTCACCATATGATTCCCTCAGAATGGTAAGACTTCACCATCGTAGCATTTCAACGGGTAAGGAAATGATCAAGCAATGCAAGCAATCGATGATGGTCACCGTCCAGCAAATCATCCATTGCTCCAACTTCCTGTAGTGTGGCCATCCAAACCCAAATACTCCCCCATGTTTTCACATCGAACTTGTGGGCTTTAAAGTGGATGATGTTGCACACAGCTGGCGTGCGGGTCCACTCAAAGCCTTTCGTAATGCTTTATACCAGCAACTCATATGGGAAGCAGCTGACCGTGGTGGTTGGTCTTGGGATTCGTATATTGGGTGAGTGTTTGAAGTGCGTTTGGTGGTAAAACGTCGAAGGTGCAGAATTGCTGTGGGGATGATAAAAACGCCAAGACAATGTACCTCGCCGTTGGTTGGACGATCGTCAGGTTTGTGAGTTCTCACACGCAGCTGAGGTCTATTGAAGTACCAAAAAGCAAAACCAGCATGAAGAGACAATGCAAACGAGTACCTGGCGAGGAAAATGGAACCCATTTCATGATAAGGCTTTGTGCTGTGGGTAGTGACGGCGGACATGACGCATGACCCGTCCTTTGAGACCAAATAACTCGGTACACAACATCAACAGAGACACACAATGGTGTGTTTGATGGAGTTGCTCAAGACCGTTGTCGATGCTTCATTGGGTTCCGGCATTCCTGTTCATTCTCTCAGTCGTTTTGTGGGCAAAGACGCAGAAATCCTTCATCCTCTTTGTTCATCGTTTTCTGCTTTTTGTCTCCATCCAAACACCACGCAAAACGAGACAGCTCCTTGTTTGATCCGATCTATTGATCTATTGACCAAGCTTCAAGGTCGCATCATTTGGGGACTTGAACACCTGACCGATCGCTGACTTAAAACAGTCGATGTTGTAATCGATGATTCCTGGTCACCACAACACAACAATGTGGCAAGCCTCAGTGTATCACCAATGTAATTGTCAAACACATCAAACATCATAACCGACACACCTTGTTTCAAGAAATTCTCTGACCGTAACAAACACACAAGTGCCAAGTAACTGTCGAACAGCACCACAAGTCATGGGTCGAGTCGCATTCTTAACCATCATTGGACTCACTTGTTGACTTCACGAAGATACAACACCATGCCATTGTTCAACTTGATCACCGACGAGGACTCGGAATCGTACGCCAGACCATCGGATTCGCCGTCATCCTTCATGCTGTGTACAAACAGACAAGTACCAGTCAGTCCACGCACCATGATCATCAACCAAGCAACTACGATGGCACACTGACCCATAAATGCACGAGACGTCAATGACTACATCGATCATATCACTGCAGAGTTCATACGACTGCATGTCCACTGGGTTACTATCAGTCGCGATGTAGATCTTGCTGACCACATCAAACAGAAATGATTTTTCCATGTTGCAACTCGTGATCAAGATGTTGAGCATGTTCTCCAATGTCGGCAATTGCGGGATCAGCTTCTGCACCACTTTGCTGAACGCCTCAAAGATGCTGTGGTCGTAGATGCTACAGATCACAACACGCACGCACAATCACACATCGACACCATCCCATAAGTGTCCACGAAATCCCAAAAAGGTCATCGGTGCATGTATCGTCCATGACGCGCTTGGTCATATACCAAAGAAGAAGCCCACCAACCTCGTCAAGTAAAAGCTCATGTGAATGTCCAGTTCGCCATCATGCAATTCATCAGTGATTTGCTGTTGGATCTCTCGCTGGCAGTCGATTTTGTGGTCGTCTGACATGAACAAGTCGCCGTCTACTTTGTGGATAAACACCTCAAAGAAAATATCCGGATTGTATCGATGCGCACGTGCCACCGTGTCATGCAGTCTGGCGAGCGCTTCGGCGTAGGGCTCGTCTTGCGCGTCAATCACAAACACGACCGAACCACAATTGCCGAAAATCATTTCTTCGTTGACCAGTTGCCCGCCGTACACCAGTTCGTCCTTGAAATCAAAATCCCCGGGGAAATCCCAGATCTGGAATTGCACAAACGAGTTGTTGGCGATATACTTGATGTCCAGCGAGTTGGTGCCTTCGAGAAAGAGTGTTTCGTGGGGGGACATTTTGTGGAACACCACGCGTTGGATGCTACTCTTGCCGCTTCGTCGCAGGCCCATCAGCAAAATGCGCGGCTTGTTTTCGCCCGTGAGCGTCGGGGTGTCGCTCTCATCACCGTAACTGGTATGATATGTGTAGTCATTCCATGAAAGCAGCCACGGCGAGCAACCGGGCAATCGAGCAAAAACGATAACAGATAGACAACAGTTAGTGCGCGCATCGTGCCAGTTCTTCGTGGCGCTCCACTGGATTGAGAAGATTGGATTCATTACCCTTGCGAAAGCCCATAGCCGTCCGAATCTAGCCGTCAAAGAAGGCGAAGTGAGCCCACGAGCACAAGCACACAAGAGAGTGAGATGGTGACACAAGAAAGCGATGGGTTGGAAGATAATGCTAATGATGCTGCGCAACGCGGAGAGGCGTTTCTACTTTCACGATTGGGCTCAAAACGTACAGGAATTCTCGCTCCAATTGGGGTCCATGCTTGCTTGCCAAAGATGATCAATTCCGCCAGCACCCCGCGCAAAACCCAGAAATTGCACCACTGGACCACTAGACCCTACACCCTTACGAAAACAATGTGGACAGGAGTAAATATTACCACGATAAACAGCTCCATAACGATTATAAGCTGTGACTGAGTAGATTTTACGTCTATGGCCGACCAGTCAACCAGCAAAAGCGTGACTAACGCGATTTGAATCTGATACACCCCTGGCCCTTGGCCGCCTGGAAGTAACGATCACATACCCGAATAGGACTTATTCCATCCTCTCCAAATAGGCATTTCGGCCAATGTCAAGCGCACCACATGTTTTGTTTGGTGTTGCTGTGGTGGTCGTGGTGGCGTATGGGTTGACAAAATGGAAAGCGAGCGCCAAAGGAAGAACATTTGATTGCTTGGCGCTGACACGAGAGCACCATTTGCCTTTGAAACCAAAGCGTTTTTCTTTTTGTACCCGCCGTCGGTTCGCATGGAAGTGGCACCTCGCCAAGAGGATTTTTTTTTCCAAACGTTCAAGGGGTCTGTTTGGCGTGGCGACAACCACCCCAGCACCTTTATCTTTCAATCCATTGCAACAATTAGAGGCAATGAACGCATTCGATTCAATAGAAAAATGGATATTTCAGGGGCCTTCCACAATGGATTCAATTGTCAGAAACGATACGGCTTCACTGGTGACGGGATGATTTGCTGCTATCAACCAAGAAATCCAGTTGATCCACTGGTGGCTCTTCTTTATTCGTTGCTTTGCAAACTTAGGCAGGGGTGACTGGGTGCATTTTGGGCAAATGGGGTGTGGGTTGCCAGCATTGGATTTCCTCGGTCGTGAGCAAAGCACGTTACGATGGAGAGCAGCTGTAAGATCAAGTCCAATGCTGCTGGTGTTGTAGCGGTGGACCCAGCGGTCCAGCAGGACTTACTCGCGCGTTACTACGACAGCCCCACCAATGATCCCATCCCAAATTCCCCACCAACTTCGCCACGAGGTTACCACCTGCCTGCCAGCGCAAGTGGTGGAGGTTTCACACGTCTCAGTGGCAACACCCGCAAGCACCACCGCCACCAACAGCAAAAAGTGCATTTCCAGCTTTCACTCAAGCAACGAGTCGCTGCTGCCATCTCCTCCACAACAGCTGCTTCGTCGCGTGCATTTCACCCACGCGGCAGGATCCGCAGCACCGTTGCCATGCCAGCTGCGAGTAATTATCCTAAGACTGTCACACGGCTACCGAGTTACCAAGAGGAAGACGAAGACCACGAAGAAGAAGAAGAAGTACGTGAGTCGCGACTCGACGAGAAACAGACGGTCGGTGGGTATATCAACAAGCCCATGCGCTCGAGTTCGACCACGACCACGACTTCGACCATGCGCACGTCCAGCAACGGAAGCTCCAGTGGAGACCATGATCACCCTCGATGCGATGCCAGCAATTGCAGCCATAGCAGTCCTAGTAGCAGTGGACTTCGAGACACGGTGCCTCTGATGACTGGAGAAGAAGCGGTCGACCTGGACGAGGAAGACCTGTATGATCGCAGTCTGCACCTGGTAGAACGCACTATTCACCATTACCGAGAGTTTGTTCGCAAGAAGCGACGACGAGTGGATGTGTCGCGATGGCAATACGTGGCGAAAAAGAACCAGTTGCATCTCTACAAAGAGAAAGTGGATTTTGAAGCCCTTGTGCAGTGCCAGAGTATGCATGAACCAGGGTGTCGCTGTATCAGTGATGCACAGCAAGCCGAACAGGACTATGAGCAAGAGCATGGCAGTTTTGATGAGTTTGACCAACCACGAGACAGTGACGAATCCGAACCAAAGATGAACCTGTGGAGCGTCATGGGTGGCGGTGTACTACAAGGGGATCTACACGAGTTCATGTATGGTTTGTCTGCGAATAATGTGGAGGATCTGCAAGTCATCAGTGCTATTCAGCACCCACAGCTACGTGGCTGCGATATTGTTCAAATCTTTGACTCCATGGATGATAATGCAACCACTGGTGCACCGACCTACGATCCAACCTGCGATGACAACGTGAAACAAGACCAGAATTATGAGTTTCACGGAGTCAAATGGCTATCCATGGCTGCACCAAGTGCGGCGGAAGCCGACGGCGATGTTGATTCCAATGCCAAAGACAAACCACAGAAAGAACATGTCGAAGAGATGTGCTATATTGAACGGACCGGCATGTACCAACGCCCAACCACAAGTAGCTACGGATACCGCTTGTTGAAGTCTGTACAGCTGTCTCCAAGAACGTCTAGTTCTTCGTCCGCCAGCAGCGAAGACGACGATGAAGACAATGTGCACGAAATGCAGCGTCATTTCTCGCTTTGTTACATTTTCAAGCAAGTGGCACCAGATCAAGTGGAGGTATTTTTCCGTGGGATTCTGGAGTTTCCCTTGCAGCACCATTTATACCATTTGCAGCGCAAGCAGTTGCAGCAGTTGCACAGCATTTCGATCTCGGACTTTTTGCTTTCAGTTGGAAAAGCCAGAAAATGTGCGCAAATGAAGCGCATTGCTCGACTGATTCTGGATTCCAAAGAAAAGCGCGCGGAGAAATTGTGAGTTGTGCCTGACTCATCATTTGTGTTTTCGGGGTATGTGAGGTGATGACTAACACTTCTCCATTTCTCATTTATGGTAGAATCTGTCGCTGTTCAGCAGTGGTAAAAGGTCTCCCCAAATCGGAATTGTGCTCCGGTTGCCGTGCAAAGTCAGTGGAGAACAAGTTGTTGACGATTCGAAACATCAGTCGTCAGAATTCCATGGCTTCGGTGTCGTTTGGCCCACGCGCTCTTTCTTCCATCTCGCGACGAACTCATGAAGACTGGCTCAAGAGTGCCTCGCGAATATCGACTGTCACCGCCCAAGGAAACGGTGGCCACGACGAGAACGACCGAGACAATGACTCGATGCTGTTCTCTGCACTGCATGCTCGTCCTCGAGCCAAGACCTTGACCAAAGATGACGATGAAGTCATCTCCTTGCGCATGACCACCGCGATCCACGACGACATTGCGCATGCCAAACCTTTTCGCACTATCCGAGAAGACAACATTTTGATGCGCATGCTCGAACATTATGAAAACGCTCGCCGCCAATTGGAAGCGGATCTACGAGCCATTGATGAATGAGCCAAATGCCTGCATTTATGGGACGAGACCGCATCGTTTCCTCACACCTGTATCAGTTAATATAAGTATTTAACTCCAATGTGCAAATGATGATTTCCCAAAGAGGTTTTGCACTTTGTTGGTGTTTGCACCCCAAGTATGATTGTGGCAGAGGGTTTGGCGAGCCACACTTCTCGAACAATCGAGTGGATTCTCGACACTTGATTGGTCAAAAACAGGGGATTTGGGTGTTCTGTTCTGTGTCATACCGTTAACTTGTACAAGTAGGACCGGTTGTTGTTAGAGCTTTTGGCTCGCTTTCGAAGCAAAAGTGGTGTTGTGGGTCGGTTCGTGCTGGGCTGCTTACAAACAAAAAGGAGCTCTCAAAGGTTCTTCTCGAAAATTCGGCTGGGGCAACTTGGGTTTTGTATGGTGGCGTCCGTCTTTGGTCGCTCCAACTGGCGCTTGTTGTTGATCTCGTTTGTTCTGTGGGGTGGGGCGTCACGTCGCATCGCAGCGTGGTCACCGTGACCTCTTTGTCTTTTTGCTTGGTTGGGTCTCTACTAGCGAGTCATTCATTTCAAGATTGGTATCGAACGAGCAAGAAAGCGTCCTAGGAGACAATCCTCCCCGACTTCTTCCTCTTCCAACAACAACAGCAGCAACAACCACTGCAATAGCGACCACTACAGCAGGAGCAGCAGTCATCGCAAGACTCCGTGGTTTGCCAACCTCGTCTTTGATTTCGACATGGGCAAAGACTATTATGCGATTCTCGGCGTCGACCGCAAGGCCAACGACGACGAGTTGAAAAAGGCGTATCGCAAACTGGCGCTGAAATGGCATCCCGACAAAAACCCTTCGCAAAAAGAATTGGCCCAAAAGAAGTTTCAAGAGATCTCCGAAGCGTATGAAGTGCTCAGCGACAAACAAAAGCGCGAGATCTTTGACCAATATGGCGAAGAAGGATTGAAGGGTGCGCCCACTACGAATGGTAATGCTTCTGGTGAAGGAGGCTTTCCGGCCGGCTTTGAGGGCTTTCCGGGTGGTGTGCGGTTCACGTCGACAAGCAACTTTCCCGGAGGCTTTAGTTTCCATTCGTCGGATCCAAGCAAGATCTTTGAGCAGTTCTTTGGTACATCCAACATCAACGAAGCTGAAGGCATGGACCCGAGCTTTTTGTTTGGTTCGTTTGGACTGGGTGATATGTTTGGTGACAGTCCGCGTGGGATGAATGGCATGAACGGGATGAACGGCATGAATGGCATGAATGGCATGCACGGCACCAATGGTTTGCGACGAGGCGGCAGTGCAAAACCGGAGAAACTCAAGAGGTTTTTGGAATGTACCTTGGAGCAATTGTACAGTGGTTGCACCAAGAAACTCAAGATCACGCGTAAAGTGTTTGACGATAGTAGCCAGCAATTGCGCCAAGAAGAAAAGATTCTGGAGATTCAAGTGAAACCTGGCTGGAAAGATGGCACCAAGATCACCTTCGAAGGTCAAGGTGATGCGTTGCCGCACCGACCAGCTCAAGATATTATGTTTGTTGTAAAACAAAAACCACACGACAAGTTCAAGCGTGACGGCGACAATTTGGTTTATAAAGCGAAAATTGGGCTGAAGGATGCCTTGCTTGGTGGAGGCACGTTGACCATCAAGTCATTAGATGGGCGCGATGTGGCAGTGCGGCTGGATGGTGTCACGACCCCTGGATTGACTAAAGTGATTGGTGGAGAAGGCATGCCCAAACAGAAATGCCCTAGCCAGAAAGGCGATTTATTTGTGCAATTCGACGTGCAATTCCCGGCCAGTCTGTCGGACAGACAACGCGAATTGATTCGACAGGCCTTGTAAGATTTTCTGATTGTGACGACGGACACCAGCAGCTTTCTGAAGGATGCAACCGCACCGCCAACCACTGAAACGATCCGAATGCTGTTTGAGCTATTCGTATTATGGGAGCTTCTCGACATTGAATGACGGCATGGATTCAGAAGAGACAATCAACGGACAAGAGTATATATTGTTGGTCACGCACACAGTGAACATGGCGTGCAGTTCAGCACCAGAGCGACTGAGCTGTTCATTTTGCATTTGAAGGTATGATAAGTCTGGGACGGGTCGCCACTGGTAGACTAGAGTCAAGTTGAAGTTTTGGCTTTTGGAGTGTTGAGGTTTAATTTATCAGTTAGGATTTGGTCAGTTATTTATTGGAGTCCGATTTCGTACATAATCGAGATTGTACAGTACGAATCATGCTGTCAGTTTTCCACCAATGCTGTGCGGAATATACAACAAATCCACCAGAGTTTTGACAGCTACATGGATTTCAAACAGCTCCTTGAAGAATGTAAGGATCTAAACTCACTTATGCATGACACGTCGGCATTCTCCGTCGGCGGATTTGCTGAGTCTTTCTTTTGGCTGGTAGGTTTCATGTGTTTATTGGTTTTTTTCTTTTCTCGGTTGACTTCCTTTGTGTTGACTGCATTATGCTTTCTGTTGATTTTACTCATTTTCGTTTCTTCCCCCTTTTTCTGTCTTTTTGTCGTCGTTTTTCGCATTGTCTTCAAGCAGGTTCACACATGGAGTACACGCGTTGGGCCGTCTCGCTGTCTCGCTCGTTCCCTCTCTCAACCACGCGACGCATGGCGTTTCCACCCGAACCTGTTCAAATAATCACTCGTCCACTTCCATTGGTCTGGTTTTCGTGTGTCCTCACATTGTACCACGACGCACATGCTGATACTGGAGAGCTGCTGGATTCAATTGATCCTGTGACATTTGCCTCGTCAGCATGAACGAATCGTCTTTGGCATTGTTGTTCGTGGCTAAGGCACGTTTCACTTTGGCCATTTGCGCTTGTTTCAGTGCCGCCACTTCTTTGGAAAGCTCCATCGCAAACAATTCCACAGCTTTCAAGTTCTTGTTGGTCTTGCACTGATCGTCTTCTTGCGCTGCTGCATCTTGTTCTTGCACGTCTTGCGCATTGGTCGTGTCGGTCGCCTCGTGATGTTGGTCTCGTAGCAACACAATTTTCTTTTGAATCGTGTCCAAGAGCACTAGAATCTCTTTGGCGTGTATCTGCGCCGTCCTTTTCTTGTCCATCTGCAGCGCCTGCAATTGCTTCTGCAGTCGATTCACCAGATACTCTTGTTCCTGCTCCAACTCGTTTTCCAGGTCAACTTTCTCGTGGATGATCTGGTCCAATTGCAATTGCAATGCCTTACGCACAGAATTGTCTTCTTTGGCCAATTCTTTGATCAAACGCTCTTTTTCCTCTTTCGCCGTGTCCAGTTGCTTTTGCAGCTTGTTCACAATGTACTCTTGTTCGTGTTCCAGCTTGTTTTCCAAATCGATTTTCTCTTTGCGCAACTGGTTGAGTTTCTTCTGCAAGGAATTGGTCAGAAGTTCTTCTTCACGTTCGACTTCAAGCGCCAACTGCTCCTTTTCTTTTTTCAGATCGTTGAGGCGTTTGATCAATTTGTTGGCGATCATTTCTTCCTCGATTTCAGTCTTCTCGCCCATTTGCACCAGAGCTTCGCGCAAATTACGCACTTCTTCCTCCAAGGCATTGGTCTTTTGACGCTCCAGCACCAATAATTCATGGTCGTCCAACAGGCTTAGACTGGAATTGCTGCAAAAGCTGTCGTCACGACGATGACCTGGGGTGCCAGCGCTGCTGCTAATGGCGGATGCGGCCGAAGTGCCTGCGGTCGCTGTGGTGGATCCACCAATAAAGCTTCCATGCAGACTCTCACTGCCATGGCTTGAGCCCACAAAAGACGAGCGTTGTGGATGTTGGCGCGTCGCAAACGAATAGCTGGAGGGTGACGGCGTCGTGGCAGATCCCACAGGCGTGGTGCTATTAGGTCCACTTCCGCCACCAAGACTACTACTGCTATGGCTGAGATCCAGATTCAGCGTCAAAGGATTGAGCTGTAATCCACTGATATGGCGTTCATGGGCGCTCAGCGTCGGACTTGGGCTGGGGCTGGCGCTGGCGCTGGCACTGCGCTCGCTGCTGCCTGAGGGTCGACGAAAGAACTGCGGGCTTGGATGCTGCTTATCCAACGGACTGGCCATTGCCTCTTTCTCTCTCTTTCTTGTTCTAGTGAAAATGGAATGGCGCGCTCCCCCTCCGCGTGGCTTTGACTTGCTCTTTGCTGGCGTTATCGACTGCTTCCTTCCGACTCCTCTGCTCTTCTGCTGCTCGTTGTCTCTTTCGCTCGCCTCCTATTGGGAGGAAATGCCCTGATAATTTTCCAAACAGTTCATAAGCTGCTTCGGTAAGTTACGGCAACAACAAAACCCCAACACACTTTCCCTTCCCCCTCCTCCTCCTCAGCTTCAACAGCAAACAACAACACTTGGGGTGGTAGAAATGAAATTTATCTACAATGAAAAGTAAGCGCGTATTTTATTCCTTATTATTTTTTTTTTTCTTTCAGATCTGCCGCACTTGGCGTTTGTATGGACGTGGGCTTTTTTGTGATATTCTCGATGAAATCTATTTCATTGTGGCAACTTTTGGATGGTAGCAAGTGGTCTTTGGAAGAGTTGCAGGATTCGGTACAGAAGCGTACAGTATGCGAAGAAATCCCAAGACAAGGTGCAAGAAAACAAAAAACGAAAAGTTAAAGTTGCGGTAGTATACAGTGTACTCGACTGGCTGCGTGTCCAGATGGTGATGCGCTTTATCAACCAGATTAATTCTTGAAGTGCTTCATCCAAGCCACATCATTCCAAACAAATCATGTTGAGCCAAAATCATATTGTGCGGGACTTGAATTTTTCACAGGTTGCAGCTGGCTAGAGAGTATGTAAATGATCTGCTGGGACTTTTTAAAATAAGCTTCCTCTTGGCCAAAGGCAGAAGACCGAGCTTGGGCCTGTTTCATGTCCACCAAAGGTGCCATAGACGGCCGACTTGAAGCTGTAGAGAGAACACCAGATCCCGACAGAGAGTGTGTGTACGAGCTTCATGGGAGCGGGTCCTGGCTCGCCACGTGCCTGCGCGTCATAGAGAAGTGCCGCGTGTGCGAGAGAGAATGAGTGATCCTTCTTGACGGACTGGTGCCCATGTCCCATATTTGGCGTCAAGCTCCACAAGGAAAAGAAAGGAAAAGAAAGGAAAGGAAAGGAAACATGGGAGGGGGGAAGGAAAGAACGCCGTTTACTCTTGATAAGGAACGGTCCATGGCACTGAAAGGAGGAACGACAATGACATCAAACGACTCGACTCGACTCGACTCGACTCGACTCGACACGGCACGGCACGGCATGGCATGGCCTCCTCACTACTCCAGACATTTTTCACTTGAAGACGCGCCAAAGTCCTGCACCCAATAGTTGTTGACCATGCCAAACCCCGCGAGGTTGAACTGACCATTCATGATGCCGGCGCGATGTGGTGGGTCAGCCATCCAGACTCGCATGACTTCTACGACGCTCTTTTGGCCCATGGCAATGTTTTCACCTGTCTGGAAATCCGTGAACCCAGCAGCTTTCATGCGATCGGTCGGGGATTTGCCATCCTGACTGTTGTGGCTCATGTAGTTTTTGGCGGCCATGTCCGTGGCGTGGTCCATGGCGGCCTTGTTGAGTTTCGCGTTGAGACACAATGCCTTGAGTCCACCTTTGGTGCGTTCTTCGTTGACTAGTTTCAGCATATCGGCTTGCACAGGCGTAGCAGTGGATGGGGTACTGTTGGTGGTGGTGGATGGCGTCGGCGTCGGCGTTGGTGTTGGCGTTGGTGATGTTGTCGATAGTGGTGAGGGAGTTGGTGATGGTGTTGGCGTCAGTGTCGGTGGATCAGTGGTTGGTGGTGTAGTTGTTGGTGGAGCTGTCGGTGGTTGTGTTGAAGGTTTTGTTGGCGGTGGTGTTGGTGGCTCTGTTGGCGGCCTTGTTTGTGGTGGCGGCGGTGTTTGTGGTTCAATAGACGGACGTTGCGAACGAGAATCGGTCGGAGGTGGCTGGGAGCGAAAGTCAGGCTTGTTCACTGGCCGAAACACGTTGTTGTTATTGTTGTTGTTGATATATGTTGGTGGCCGGCCATTGATTGGTGAAGGCGGTTGACCTCCACCAGGATTGATTCCAGGGTTTGGCCGACCATTGGATGGCGGCGCTGGTCCATTGTTGGCTCCACCCGCAAACATTCGTTGTGCAGTAATGCATTCAAGCAAAACAAACAACCACATCAGCGCGATTATTGCGACGGGAGACTTCATTCTTTCGTGCTCCAAAAGTTCACTCGAGGACCAAGCTCTTTGCTAAGTGGCTTTCATTCAAGCTTGAAAAGATGGGATTCTATGATGAATCGCACCAGAAAAGATGTCACGTGGCACTCTCTTCAGCTACCCGTGGCAGTTGACCTGACAATGCCCAATGGGTCAATTGGATCCTCCCCCCTCTGCTAAAGTACCATATGGCGTATCATGTTGGGATTTGGTCCTGTGCAATGAGTGATGATTGGGAGTTTGTGGATCAAACCACTCGTGAGATGCATCAGAATATAGCCATGGTGGGTTCATGCGCATCAGAATTGTCACGGTGCATCCAAGTCAACATGAACCAAGGCGGGACTGCGGTTCTCACCTTGTGTTACCCACGTACGTTCACCTTGGTCGCAACTGATGATCGAAGACGCGAGCATCCAAGCCAATTGGTATCAGCTTCCAAACCCATTGATGCTTGCAGTCTCCAGCTCTCTTTTGATGGCCAAATGGACGATATTGGTTTTCTTTATCCCTGCAGAGAATGGCTTTTGCACCAAGTTGCGACCCATCGGATAGCATGAAATCGAACTCTCGCGAAGAGGTAGTCAACGGGTTGCAAGAGCGGTGTTCTCTTGAGAGCACGATCAAGGGCCAGTGATGCTTTTATCTAGTACAAGTCGACTCCTCATGGTGGTTCTACTTATGAAGTGTGATCGGAGGATCGTTTGAAACAGTCTACCAACCCTTGTGGGGTTGAAACACAGTATCGTGGTTCGACTAGAAGAGAAACAAAAAAAAACAAGAATGACTCGCCAAGAGGAAGACGAAAACATGGCTTAAACACTGTTATGATGATGATGAAAACGCGACCAACTGTCCCAACGGAATTGATTTTACCCACACTGTTCACCTTTGGATCCACCAAAGTCCTGCACCCAGTAGTTGGAACTCATGCCGAAGCCCACCATGGCATAGTTTGGACCCATAATGTTCTTGCGATGGCCC
>JAMFLO010000559.1:0-18230 GCA_027475765.1 Paralagenidium karlingii
AGTTATTGTTGTGTATTACTTCAGGCTTTGGTTGTGAAGAAGTTCTGTGAAGTGTATACCAATCAAGGGGCAATACAAAGTGTTATTGCCATATTCAATTGTTCATTTGTGACGTTAGTGAACTATAAGTGATTTACCTTAGTGCTGAGTCTCAGTGCAACTGCCATTCAAAAAGCCGAGGAGTGACGTCAGATCACGGGAGGAATTGCCTCTATTGTGTGATTCAACTGAACTCTCTCCGGATACAAGAACAAGTTTTGCTATTATTTCTTGTTGAAAGTGGATTTAGTTGTCACTTTTAAAGTCTACTACACGACAGTTTCCTGACATCTCATGAAATTGTTGGATTGTTTGTATGACATATCAGATAAACAAACCTCACTTATTATCCCTTTTAGGAAAATATCCACTTCGTCACATACCTCTGCCCCGGACATTTGGACGTGCTAATCCAAGAAGGTTTTGGCTGGTAGAGAATCTCACCCTGCCCTAGATCAAGACTTACCTCGAAAAAGGTTGGTTGGCTTGCCTGTCGTGCCACCTCCTTTGCGTCTTTCTGAAGTGGTGCTCCTTCTCCACCCTGCAATCTTTTTGAACGGATATCCCCTGTGATTCTTTGGGTATCCAACTTTTTGTCAACCTTTGCAACTTACCAAACGTCGATACCTTTTTCCAAGCCAGCAAATTCGTTTTATCGGAAAGAACTGCTACAGGATACACAGCGTGCGGTGTGAGCGCTGCTCAAGATTCAAACCTTTTGAATCACTATTTCACAACACCGAGACTCTGCTCCACTATTTGTTGCCATTTGCCGATCATTTTCATGGACATGATTACATTTTTCAACAAGACAATGCGGCTATTCATGTATCCAAGTACTCCAAAGAATGGTTCTCCAATCAACAAATCCGTTTGTTGCCATGGCCATCAAAGTCACCCGATTTGAACCCCATTGAGAATCTCTGGGAATCATGGCTCGCCGCATCTATGGCCACCAGATGGCGTATTCAAACAAGGAAGAGCTTTTGGAAGCAATCCATGATGCATGGGACATTATATCGAATGATTTGCTGAGAAGCCTCGTGCAATTGATGCAAGAGTGATGTGTGCAAGTCTTGTAGCGCAAGGGATGCAGAGCCAGCTATTAGTATGAAAATTTGTATACAATGGCATTTGGCTCCGTCATTTCCACCCGTCAAATCAGATTTGTTTGCATGGCTCCGTGAGTAATTGAAGGGTGAACAAATGTTGTTGCACAGTATTTCCAACTTGTTTTCTCTTTGTTTTGATGTGCTTCTTGTTTGGATTGCATGCATTTTGGGGAAGAACGGTTGAACTCTGGGCACTGTCCCATATTTTGTGCCAGCATCCCACCGAAGCCTGGCCATTATCCCTTTTCGCCTTTCACTCGCTTTTTTGCGCCTGAAATATCGAGACTGGTGCCAGCATCGAGAACAGTCCATTGCCTATATATATGCCCAAAGCTAGATTTGCCCTTCACTCGCTATTTGGTGCCAACACAGATGATCTGATATTATCTGAGGACTGTGAGCGAGTTTCCTCGAACCGCAGACCAGAGGGGCGATTCTCTCTCTCTTGCAATATTTGGTTTGATTTTTTTCATTTTGGCGATCGATTTAAGCGAGACAGGTGGAAATGCTCACACAAATGCATGCACAAAAGCATGATTGTCTTCTCAGATGTTATCTGAGAGGAGATCTTTTGTTGTTGGACATGTCTATTGTGCAAGGAACAGCTTTGTTGTCTTATTGTGAATGATTGACCTTTTTCGTAATTATGACAAACTCGTCGGCTAAACAGCTCAATTGTTTGTTTGTTTTGTTCAAAGTTGTTATGCTCAAGACAATCGTCGCTGGATTGGCCGTCTCTGCTGTCGCGAATGCTGACATCACCGCACTCGATGGCTTTGGGAATGCCGTCGACTGGTTTGCTGTCATCAAACTTCCTGCTCATGTGCAAATCTCCGGAAAGACGGTACCGACTCCTTGCAATTGCGCTGCACCATCCTGTCTGAACGTGCGATCGAGCTTGACGAACGCGTCGACTCGCGGCAGTGGCCTGTGCTACCTCTATGCTGATGCCAACCACCCAACGTTTCGGTATTTCGATCACCTTGGCTACGATTGTCTTGGGCAAGGAGGCAACGACCCAGTCAGCCGCACGCTGAAGCAACGCTTTGCGTTTCCTGATGTACATTGGGTGTACCATAATGATCAGTTCAATGGCATCGCGCACGGGGAAGACAAGAGCAATACTTGCTCAGGCTCCAGCTCCTTCTCGGCTCACGCAAAAGGTGCAATGATGTATGAGAAGCACAGTGGTGGTGTCTTCTTACAAAGCTCCACGCCGAATTTTCCGGATCCATCGCCGTCAATGAACCGCAGTGATCCTTTCGTGCGACTCGGCTGCCAAATCGACAACAATTTGGTGTACAGTCAACATTTTTTCGCCATTTCGTTGGGCGCAAAAGAAATCGAAACTCTTGGTCATGGTCTCCAGACTGCACGTGTTTGTTCGGCAAACCATTTCAGAAAACTAAAGCATCTTCTGGCCAGTCCAAACCTCATGAACGACACGGAATCCAGCATCTACCATGCATTTCTTGACTCTGAGCTGCCGAAGAATCCAGACCAACATGTTGTCAGATTATCACTTCCCTTGAAACAATCCCAGAGTCTGATCCATGTGATTATTAAAAATGCTCAAACTGCAGTTCCTCCTTGGACTATCGTGTCAGATACGCTGGGCAGTGACATCAGCGTAGCATCCTGGATGGATGATGCGTTTGGAACTCCAACAGTGTGTGCAGGAGACAACTTTGGGCAGACTCCTCACAAGTTTTGTCTTGAAGATCGTGACGCAGGCATTGGACTCTTCCCCAACGGAACTGCACGTCACAATGTGGAGAATCTCCTTTCTGCTTCGTGGAAAACTGAGAAGCACAAGCTCTCGTGGCAATTGGTCGGTGGTGTCATGGCTGGTAATCATGCCAAATGGGGCTTGTCGACCCCTCGAAGAGGCCCTGGGTTCTTGTCTTCCTCATATGTGATATTTGGTGACATGAACAGCCAGGGCTTTCCATGCTCGAGGGAGTGTTCTGGTTCTCAAGGCGGACGTGGGGGGTCTTTTCTGACAATCAACAACATGCGATTGCATCAAAGTATTGCTGGTCTGGTTGAGAAAGCCTGTGTTTGTGCTCGTCCAGAGGGCGAAACTTCCAAGCACGCGTTCATTTCGCACAGAATGTGCAATCATGGATGTGCCCATCACATGGAGGCCAGCTATGAAGCCGCAGATCTTCCTGTTCTATTCGAAAACTCGACTTCCTACTGGACCTCCTCATTATCAATGGAGCAATAACAACACGTCGGTCGTCTGCCTAGCAAGTGTCCCAATCTTCCTTTTGAACTCACAATGCGGCCAAGCTGCCACCGAAGAAACAAGACCCATGAGTACTCTGTTGGATGCCCCATCCACGAAAAGCAGTCCACAGCAGTTCTTCAAACTCAGAATCACCGTCAATGTTCAAGATTGCGAGACTCACATCTTACCGACCACCCAGTTTGCTGCGCATCAAGGTCACAGAGTAACGGTGGGTGTGTAGCCATGGCTCTGACGTGGGAGAGTGATCAGTTTTGACTCGATTCGTCACACCAGGTTTCGCAATATCGTAATGTGTCCAGCATTGCACAATGCTGCTTCTTGGTAGAAGAGATCTGTTGATACTAGTACTCCTCGGCTCATCCAGATCAAACGACCGGAAATGGTTATGACAGAATCACTCAATTACACTACGATGTATTAAATGCTTGCCGAGGTTTCAGAGCTACGAGATTAACGACTTGGGTTTGTTTCTTGGCGATGGCTGGCTTGATAGCCTGGAATCCTGGAATGTCGTTGTAGCGCAGTTGCATTTCACAACAAATGGAACGCTCGCTCAGACAAGTCCAAGCTGCTCTCTCCCCCCCTTCCCCCACGATGACCAGCCGCCAGCATTGGTCAACTCGTCATTATCTTGTACACAGTGTTGGATCAATCTCACAGAATCAGATGATCACTCGTCACTCGTAGGAAGCCAGTTGGGTGAGCACATCTTGGAAAGCTGGTTGTTCGTAGCCACCAACAGAGTTGCCATCACGATGGTGCATGTGGTGTCGATCGATGGACGGCGACAACGACGATGAACAAGTAGAAGAAGCTGTTGGAGAGTACGCCGTGGTCGTTGTGGCATGGATGGAATCACTGGACGAAATGCTGCTCAACGAATGATTGTACCACGGGGAAGGCGAATAATCCTGATGCACCAGCACGGGATGGTAATGGCAATGGTGACTGAGTGGAAGGTAGTGGGTAGTGGCTGGCGCATACTCGGCTTGTTGGTGGCAATTGGGCATGGCCCCCATGGACACCCGGAGGTGCTGCTGGAACTGATGTTGGGGAAGCGGCATCGCCAAAGGATTTCCATTCAGCATGAAACTCTCTTGGGAGCTCTGGAGCATTCGTTGCTTTTGTTGGCGGCGCATGAGTTTTTGACGGTATTTCTGTGCGTGGGTCATGGCTTGACGAGCCGTTTTGGTGCCGACGTATTGCGCGATGCATTTCCACGGTCCTTCCGGAAAACGTTCCAGCGCTTGGAAAAACCGTTTGTGTTCTTCTTTGGTCCAGTATTCTGCCCGCTTGCGAGTCTTTTTGAGTTGATCCGCATTCTTCGATCCGTCGACGGATTTCTTGGCCTTGGGTTTGCTGGTGGTGCTGAGCGTGAGTGGCTTGGTGATGGGGCTTTGATCAATCGGTGTCGGTGCCTCGTATCCTTGCAGCTGCATCCGCACTCGATACGAGATGGTCATGTTGGTCGAACGAACGATAAAAAACCAACAAGCGGATACAGTGTCTAAGAGGTAATCGCTGGAATGGCTTCGATCTCGCCAACGATCAAATGGGTCAAATGGGTTGAAGGACGCAAGTTAAAAAGTGAGGACCAGGTTGGCTCGTATGTGCTTGTGCTTGGCGCTTGCTCTCTCTCTCTCGGAGATCACTGGAGTCGTGTTTGCCTTTTTGCACCGGTGAAAGCAAAGGGTCGGCACGTGGAGTGTTTGTTGCAAGGGGAACCGGGTACACAAGTTGGAGACAAAACAAAACCAGGTTTGAGCCCGCCGAGGAGAAGTCAGCAACAGAAAACTGCCTGCCCTGCCGTGCGTCGCGGGAGGAGGAGGAGCACCAAAGTGCACACTCACACTACCCCCACTCACTTCTTGTTGCGAGAGCTGATTGGATTGTTTGATTGATCTTGGTTTGTTTGGTTTGGGGGGAAGTCCCCAGTGGCAGTGTTTGTTGGCGTCGGCATCCCACTTGTTTCATGTGGAATGGCTCGTTTCTGCCACCGGCTCCGAAGACGAAGACGGACGAAAACCACATCCAGAGTGCGTGGTCGCTTTCCTGCCTTCCGTTTCTTTTTTCCTCTTTTTGTGAAGTCTCTTTGGAAACTCCTCCTCCCGCAACCAAGTCAGTTGAGTGCTTTTAGTTTGTTGGAGTTCTTCGAAAGACTGGATGGAGCAAGCGAGAAGACGGACGGACGCTTTTTGTCCCCGCCATGTCGACTTTTGAAGCGTCACGCGATCTTGTCCACTTGCGGCAGGCTCGGTCTCTTACTTGGCCACGATGGCCGGCAAAGTGAACCCAAATGGAAGTCAGTAAGATCCGTCGATCAGAGGAATCTCTGACTCAGAGAGACGTGTCAGTTGTGGAAGGAAATCGGTTTGGAGACATGGGACTGACGGTGCTTTTGCTGGATTTCTGTGGTTGATTTGGTGGGGGTTTCGCTTGTAGTTGGAGTACACTTGGCACGACAAGTGTCGCGTGGAGTCTGGAGGTGGCTTCTTCCATGCGTCGGTCACTCTTTTGAGAGAATCCACTGGGCAAATGGATGGTAGTACTTCTTCATGCCGACGAGCCGATGGCGAGTAACAACAACAGAGGGTTTTGTCGATGGTGTTGGCGAGCAGGAAAAGGCCCCAAGATCTCAAGAAAGCAAGCCCACCCTGCACACCCCAAACGCGAGCCAACAGCAAGAGAAAGCACTCATTTAACATACACTCGTGATTCCTGGATTTCTTGATGCAACGCCGTGGTACTGGACGGACGTATCGCCATCCATTCCACGAAAGGATAAGATCAAGCCAGAAACATCCATCGCCAGCAACCGACAGGCTGTCGCCGTTCTAATGGTCATTGCCAACCAGGAGGAGAGACCGAGACAAAGACAAAGATGGAGAGAGAGCAGTTGATTGTCCAAAGGGGATCACCACAGACTTGTTGTTGGCTTTTGGCTTGAAGAAGAGAGCTCCAACCAGCTGAACTCATGGAATCTCCCATGAGTTCAGCTGGTTGGAGCTCTCTGTCTTTATGCAGATTTCGAAAAAGAAGCATACTACCACAACAGAGCAGAACCATTTGCAAGGGTCTGGTCATCTTGTTTACCCATCGTTGGCATCCAAGCGATGTCTATCGGGGAGTCTGTTTGTCCGACTCCCACCCATCTCAGTGGATTTCTCGGCTGCAACCTCCACCTGTACAGTACGTACCGGTACGCGGTTGGGATGGAGGCGGCCAATCCAATGTGAAAAAGGGGCACAACGCGACGGTTTGCCGCTGGCCGCACCGCATGGCATTCGCATTGGGCATCCTGTTGCGTTCGTTTGGTGGTGGCTTCTTGATTTCAAAACTTTTCGCCAACTGACGACAAGCACTCTCTGACCAAGTTGATTCACGTTGGAAGACTTTGCTTCAACAAAGAGCTGAAAACTCAGAAGCATTGGAGCATTTTGGAATCCATCGTCACCTAAACGCTCAGATCGGGGCTGATGGCTCCTAGAAAGACGCGTGGGACAACCCAGATCCACTGAGCGATTCGGGGAAAGCAGTGAACCCATCCAAGTTCACCAAGTAAGTACTGTAGTAGGTAGGTGCCGCGCCTTGGTCATCACAACTGGTCTGGCAGACACTCGTCATTTGGCATCTTCTTCATCCAGCACTTTTTGGATGACGTCGCTAAAAGCAATGGCCTTGAGGGATGCCATCAATGGCTTTGTATGGTGCAATTGGCGTGGAGACTCATTGTCTCGCACCTGTTGGCCAATGGGTGGATAGGCTTCTGCAGTTTGTCGCAACCGACACAGAGACGCAGGTGCAGGTGGACTCATCTTCACGGCAAGTTGTTCAACAACAAGTTTGATTCCATTTGAAATCACAGCCGATGTGATGTGAAACTGAGTCCGAGTCGTTACTTCGGCTTCGACTTGGCGACGACCAAGCACACAAATGATGCGAGAAACTGGATGAATGAAAGAGCAACACCACACGCACAAGTGTACGCCACTCCAACCCTCCAACCGCCACGCGTTCACTGAGCGATTCGGGAAAAAGTGCAGTCAACTCGATGACAGATCGTGGATAGAACCTGGCTTTTGACAAATGTGGGTACCTTTCTGATGCGTTCACCACAAAAGGGACCTTGATGACAAATGTGGGTAACCCGGCAACTGATGGCGGGCAAAATGGCCCATACAGTATTATGGGCACAGTGTCAAATGTGGGTAGTTGAATGGGTTCTTTACCAAATAATACTTGGTAAAGAGATCAGCGGCGGACATGGGGCAGGGTTATCAGGTTCGACAGGAATCTCACTTTGCAAATGAAGAAGAAATGACAGGTTTTCAGCAGAGCATCATAGGCGCTTGTGACAGGATCTGTTGCTTCTTGGGCGCCATGTCTTTCCGTCGCCAAACACTCTGAGAGTCTATTTGCATAAAGTACCGTAGGTTATTCTATCTAACTCACGAGTCCTTTTGAAGGCTATCGACTGCACCCACATTTGTCATCTTCCCCGTCAGAACCACCTTCATTGACGTGCTCCCCACCATAGTTCAAGATGCCACCTCCTTCGTCTTGAAGGAAAGCAGCGTTAGACACAAACTGCAGGAGAAATGGAAAAGGCACATGCACGTTTGTGTCTAACGCGCCAGCACTTGAAGCGCATGTAGCCCACCATGTACTTACTAGCACTTCTGCTCAGCTTATGCTTCAATGGCTCATCCATCATCATTGATGAGCAGATCACATAAATGACACGATAGAAGGATCTGTTCCACGGCCAACAACAACATGCTGGCTCGGATGAAGTACCCTCGTACAGTGCATTCGTTGTTGCACTGGAGCAAACCCAGGGCTACTTGATAAGTCCTTCCTTTCATGAAGATCCATCGACATGCTTACAGGTCCGCTTTAAGTTAAAATCTATCACTAACACTTCAACATCCGTCTATCAACAACAACACACACAGGTTCGGTGGGGATTCTTCTTCGCGAGCGACGAATCCATCCAAATCCACTTGCTTGCCACATCGACGCGCGCGGTCTCGGGCTTTGGAGGGGCTTGTATTGGTCAACACACAAAGGGAATGCTGTTGGGGTCGATCGTGTCAAGCACTCGTTCAACTTCTTCGTCGTCCCAGTCTTCAAGAGGCCGCCACTGTGAATCCATGCCATGATCCATGAGCCTTTCATCAAGATGTGTAGGATGAGTGGGCGTTGTTGGGTCTTCAGAGAGGGATCGCACATTGCTGGTACTGCGATGGACTGATGAGAAACTCGACAAAGGTCCAGAGTTGCCATGGCCAAGTGGACCGGAAGGAAGATGAATGTATTGTGGATCTTGTGGAGGGGCAAGCGAGTGGCGATGGTTGTGGTGGCGATGGTCACGCCCGTGGGACCCTTCGGCATGTCCGATCCATGCGGCACCAGCGTGTCCACTTGTTGGTGGCACTGAACTCTGCATCCTTTCCTGGAAGAGTCTTTCTCGGCGTTGCTTGCGCACCAATTTCTGGCGGTATTTTTGAGCATGGCTCATCGTTTGTCGCGCAGTTTTGGTGCCAACACACTGGGCGATCAGTTTCCATGGACCAAACGGGTACATTTTCAGGCCTTCCAGAAAGCGCTGGTGCTCGTCTTCTTTCCAAAATTCACTTCTTTGTTTTCGCTTGGGTGGTGGTTCGGTGGATGATTCGTCGCTTGGCTCACTGGTCTCCGCGTCGGCTAGCGAAGAAACCAGCGTAGAACTGTTTTTCTCCGCCGAAGCAGCATCACACAAGAGCTCCATTTGCATCAGCACGCGAAACGAAATGGTCATCTTTGGTTTGGTTTGGTCTATGCGGCCTTGAGGAGATGTCCGAGTCGTCTGCACGGACAGAGGGCTGGAAAGTGGGTGTGCGGTCCAAACGTCAAATTGGAGAATGAGGACCAAGTCCAAACGAACCAGACCCGATTGCAACGTTTTCACTTCTTCTTCTTCTACCTCTTCTCTTTTCTTTCCTTTTGCTCGCTGTTACTACACAACCAACAAGCGCAAGGCACGGAATGCACAAGCGACAGAGCTTTTTTCGGGCAAAGAGCCGCCATGTTCACAGACAAGCGTCCCACTCTCTCCACCGTATTGCTGACGGCCATGGCAGAGTAGGACGCATCCAAACTCGCTGGGCGGTTGTGGCCCACAGAAATGCTTTACAACGTCATGACACCCACAAATGCAAACCGCAAGTGCCATGGGATGATGCAGCGGCAGACGGTGCGTGTGTGTGTGCTTTGGTTGGTGAGTGAAGCACCATGAGCAACCCTTCCGTTGGGCACCAAGCGATGTCTTGCTTGTCCGATGTGTTCTTGACAAACGCTTGCGTGACACGCACACTTTGAGCACAGGTGTGTTACTCATCCACAACCGGCACCAACTCCTGAGCCCATGCATAACCTCAAGAGTTCACAAGAAGACGAGTTCAAAGCTCCCCACTTGTGTGCCGTGGAGAAGAAGCTGATGGGATGGAAGAACATGATTTATTATCCTGCATACAAACGCAAAGTGATCGGAAGAAACTGACTGCGCTGGGACAAGCGCGGAACGTTGACAGCGCTGGCCCTCCTTTCTGGTCGACGAGGTTCACCACCTGGCACACATGGCAAGTGGAAGCGTGAACGTGCGTGAACATGCCCAACGCGCATCCATGCTTGCTTGGAGAGCGTTGGTGGGATCGATAGGTCTCGGTTCTCCAGCGCTTTCTTCCGTTTTGTGTCGCAGAGCATTGGCCGGTTGTCGCACGACGCTGGATCTGAGCGATGAAGATGGCATCCGCGTCCATCAGTCAATCAGACAGTTTGGACGGTCAGCGAAGTGAAGAGAAAGGAGAGAAAAAAACATAACGACTGCTTTGACTTGCTTGCGTGAGAAGGCGATCCAAACCGCCATCAGAATGACCCTTTTTGTCGCAGTCAAAGCCGTCGTGGTCTTTCTACCAGTGTAGTCTGCCTTCATGGGTTTCTCAGACGAGTTCTTTTCACGTTGAACCTACATTGGATTGCGTGCTTCTTTGAAGAGAGCGAACATGGGCCCGAGAGTACCCATCGACAAACAAATGGGATTTGTGCGTCTTGCTCATACCTACCCATCGTTGTTGAAGTGGTCAAGAAGAAACCCAACGACCTTGTTGTTCTCATGAACAATGCAAATGCTTTGGGTTGTGAATGCTGGCAATAAGAAGATGCCGCACCCAGCACAGGCACTCAAGTTCTCTCTCTCTCTCTCTCTCTGCTCGCTCTCTTTTTTCCCAGGTTGTGGCCAATCCAATCTTAATGCGGGAAGCTATAGTATATCAGCAGCCCTTTGGCGCTTCTGGAGTTCGTGAAAGCTCTTATGGTCCACGATAAACATCTGGTTAGACTTGGTGCCATAAACCATCACAAGAGAAAAAAATCCGGTGATTCCCGCCGTCCAGCTTCAAGCGCTGACCTTCCATTCGTCTTCGTCTCTGTACTTTTTCCAACATGATCTGCACAGAAAAAGCCATCCAGTTTCACCAAGAACAACAAAAACCTTGTGCGTTGCAGAGGCAGCAGTACACCAGTGCCAGTGAACGGCTTTTGTCGCCGATGACCGGCGATCCTGCTGGTGGTCCAGGAAGAAACGAGAAATTGATTGCTCCACAGAACGGGCTTTGGAACCTGTGGGAAACGAAACGGCTAGTCCGCAAACCCCCCGCATTGCAACGAGAACAAGCACCAGCTTTTCGTTCTCTTCGGCCAGCTGCTTGCTTGGCGATCTCCACGTCAACAGGAATGGAAAGGAGGCTTTGCTGTCAACAATACGAGTGAATCTTCCTGGATTCTGACGAGTGATCTGCTGCTGTCTGTCCGTCGAAAACTAGGTTTCGTTGGAAACTGGTGGCCATTTGCAGGGTCTTCACGAAGTTGTCACTCTGGTCGAAGCTGAGTTCTCCACGTTCTTCAAACTGGCGGAGGTGAGAAAGAAGGCATTGCATTGAGGAAGTCGATCGAATCTTTGCCTTGGCTACCGTACGTGTTCTACTCGGATACGTTGCAGACAGCAAAGAAGAAGAAGAAGAAGAAGAAGGATTGACATTACACTGGCGTGCGTCAACGTCACGATTCTGGGCCAGGATCTCGCTCGTTTTCCCTCTGCTGTTCGCCGGTCGTGGATGCTGGCAGCCCTACTACACACTGGTTGTTCAAACCATCCACCGCCCAAAGATCCAGACCCGTCCAGTTGACTCTCAAATCAACAGCTTCACCTCCCGCCTCGGGTTACCGTATTATGTTCATCCATGTGTCGCGCAACTCCATGAGAAATCACCACCCTCGGGCTCAATCGGACAACGGCCCCCATTGGCACAGCTCTGCAATGTGCACTTTGCAAAAGGTGGTGTTGCCACGTGAATTCAATGCTCTACCCTTTTGGTCTCGAAGCTCTTACACACACACACACAAAAGGAAGAAGACGAACAGGTTTGGTGAACCAGCGTCAGACAAGTGGACGTGCGCGCGGGGATCTGTGATGGATGCACCATTGTGTTGCGCTCCAACGGTTCCACCCACCACCCCGAACGTGATGACGTTAGGGTTGCCGCGATGTGTAACGGTTCTTTGCTCGGATGTGATTGGCTCATCCAAGTCTCGCGGTCGATTCTGATTGGTTGGGACGCGATCCACAATTATCCTCCAAAGGTTGTATGCAAATGGGTGAGCTCCACATTAACAGATTGATGGCCAGCCTGTGAGGTGGGCTGATCAACACTTCCTGCATTCGCCCCAGCCAAACCAACCACATGAGCAACTATGTCCCTGTCTTTGAATGAACGAGCACGAGAGAGTACCGACATACTCCACGAACCATCATGACTACTTCTTGATGCACCGCTCTAACGTTTGGCCTTCAAGTCGCTGATGCATCATGAACGGTTTCGTTTTGGAGTCCAGTTTGCATCACTATCTACAGAGAGAAAGCGGTTCCCACCAAAGCACAACGATGGATATGCGAATCAAGGCGGGATTTTCTAACAAGACCAGAGTAAACAAAGTCAATCGTTAGGGGTTTTCTTCGTGAGCCAGCAACATGGTTAGCAGTCGCTAGGAATGCCACCACTACTGGAAAACACTGGTGAAGAGTCGCGATTAATTAAGTTGTTGGATGTTCACCCTGGCGATCGGACTCATTTCTCAAGTATGCTTTCATGTCCGTCTGCATGCGGATCTTAATAAGTGCACTGTGAGCCAGTATCCGATCCACACCCAGTCGCTGGGCTGGGGACAACTGAAGCATCCCGTTCAGCAAATCCACCGTCGACGCCGAAGCCACCTCCGGAGTTCCCCAATACTCTAGAATCTTCCTCACACCATACTGCTTCACAATCACCATCGTCAGACAGTCCTCGCGTGCAAGCTCACAAAGCGGTGAACCAGTCAACATGATGAAGAGAATCATCCCCAGTGACCAAATGTCCGCCTGCACGCCATTGTACGCTTTACCCGCGATTACTTCTGGCGCCATGTAGTAACACTTGCCCACCGACGAATGACACACGTCGCTCGTCTTGCAACTCAGTCCAAAGTCACACACTTTGCACACATCCTCGTCGCTCACCAGCACGTTCTCCAAAGATAAATCACGATGGGCGATCCCATGGTCGTGAAGAAACTTGACCCCTGCCACGACATGTCGAAACAGATGGAGAGCTTGACATTCCTCAAAACGCTGGTTCGGACTCAACTGGCTCATCACATTCAACAGATCGCCTTTGCCACAATACTCCATCACAAAGATCAGCACTTCACCTCGATTCTCTTCCATCACTTCGTGATATTGCAGCACATTGGGATGGCCCAAAGTAGCTTGGAGTTGTTGTACAATATGCTTCTCGATCAGAGGGTCGTCAGTCTCATGAGATCTTGAAGATGCAATCTCCGATAGCATCCGTCGATGGGGAAGCGAGACGATTTTGACAGCAACGTCGCGATCTCCGTGGGCGAGGTCGGTGCATCGCAGAATGGGGCCGTAGCTGGTGTCGATGAGCTCTTCTTTGAAGCGGTAGAGATCACGAAATGTCATAATGGCTCTTTTGACTTCCTGGGTCGGCAGTGAAGGGTGAGTGATTGATGAGAAATGAGCTGGGAAGGTTACCATGCTGCACAAGGTGCACCTCTGCGTTCAGAGATTCGTCTGCAGCGTTCGTCGTAGCAAGGCACCTGATGTAACTGTAGCTCCTACTTCACATCATCTTACGGTACTCACTTGTCTGCATCCGTTGGCGCAACCAGCAGCATCACATTTGTAGGTACAGAATTCCATCCCGATAGTGGACAAGGTTTCGTATTCAATTGTGGCAAGATGATCTAGATTCAGAGGTTTTCCGCACTGGCCTCGTCAGGGTTCAACAAATGGCTCAGGCGCACACCCAAAATGCCAATGTGTGCGCCAGCAGTTGCCAATCGAGGACTGTTGGCCATGATCCCATGCCCGCGATACCCATTCCATCGCAACGTTAAAGTCAACTTGGAATAGAGGATTCATATCCACATCCTCTCCACTCTCTTCACACTAATCTAACACAATGCATGTTTGCCTTTTGTCGCTTGAACACATTTTGCCGTCAAGTGCTTCTTTTGCACGCTCTCATCGGTTGTGTGTGGGCTGTCAATGGCCCCTTTCGCAGTGCCAACGATGCAGCTGATGGCCGAAGTGGAGATGGGGAATCCGAAGTGGGTCGCCCATTCCACAATGGCGGTCTGTTGGATGCTCTTGTGGGCTTGACTGTGTTCCAAGATCTTTTTCTTTTGAGCCAATGTTGGTCTGACGCGCTTGGCATCGGGTGATTGGAGCGGCGTCCCATTGTTTCGCGTCTGAATTGAACACCAGCGGATCTTTGGTGTGTTGATGGTGTGGTCAGATGCAATTCCCAGGTGTATAAGTTTATAGGTGTCCACTATCGGGGTGTAATTCTGTACACACCTTGGTCATCGTCTCAGGCGGTATTCTGTGCATAAGGCGAAGCATTGGCTCTAGTCTCCCGTAATGAAGCTTGCCGTAACTGCTGAGCTTGTGCGCATGACAATCGCGCGGCTCTGGAACGTACTGTATTCAACCCTTGGGCACGCAGCAAGACGCGTCTCTCCTCCAGATTCCATTCGATGTGATTATCGCGAGCACATCTTAAACGGAGGGACGACAACACCACTCGCGACGTTTCAATGGCGTTACTCGGAACGCAAAGAGACGCATCCGAGAGCACCGTAAACCTCTAGTTCGCCTCAACCAGAACACAGAGAAAATCCTCACGAGACCAGAAGTAGAGCCACGCTCTATCGACAGGAGCGCATCATCCGCCGACGGCGGCATACAGTCTTCACTGGCTCTTCAAAGAAGGAATACAGGGCCTTGGAAGCATTGACAGTTGGGGTTTACGTTCGGTTGGCCTGTCCTGAAAGAACTGATCACCGTCGGCTTCCGGGTGGATCATCGAACGATGAATGCTGGCACTCGAGGATTGCACATTTCTTCAGCAGTGTCTGTCAACCAACGAACGGTTTTGGTTTGAGATACACCGCTGGAACTTTATTCGGTTGAGATGGTGGTGAATGGGGTGGTGGAGGGTGCTGGCGCTACGGTACACCACGACAATCGAGTGCATTAAAATTGGAAACCGTAAGCGAAGCAATCCTCATGTCGTACGCAACCCTTGATCGCGGTGAGGGTCGTGCCTCAACCCATCCAGGAGGAATCTGTGGCACTCTACGGTACGGTTGGACACTGTCCTGTACTACCAAAGAAATGAATGGAAATGCAAGAAGCCCCATGGGACCTGATGGATGAAGCGCGCTCATCTCCATTCTGTCACCACCAAACTCAGCACTGGTACGGAATCGGTGCTTGCCACGATAGCTTCGATGATGGTGCAAACGACAGCAATCCGTGTAGCAAGAGCAATCATGATTCTCCCCAGCTAGTCAGCTAGTTCGAGTGACGTGACTAGAAGGCATGAAAGCACTCTGGAAATGGTTCTTGCGCAAGCAAGGGCGAATGGAATGACCGTTTGGATGCCCTGAAAATAGTGGACATTCGCAACGATAGTTGGCTTCGTTACGATGGGAAGATCGCAATGCTCCAGTTGGCAGGTGCCTTTCGGTCTCATCTTCTGCTGATGGGCTCGCTCTGAAAGCGGCAGAGGTTGCATCACCGCTGAATTGCGAAAGATCCTCCACTGCCGTACAATAAACGACCCGCTCTCTCCATGATGTGCAGTGGCATGGAACAACATTGCATCTTGCGATCTTCACGTCACTCGTCCAAATGGCCGAGTTGAAGATGGGCATCAAATAGAACTCGTTGATCTCTCGTGACGTCAACTGGCACATGTCATCTTGTCTCATGATTCAGTTCTCTTCCGGGCGCCACCTCGGTAACCAAGTAGATTCCTAAAGGTTGGTTCAGTCCTTCGCTTGGCTTGTTGCACTGACTTGCTTTGGTTGAGATCTCTGCGAAAAAGCGGACGTAACCGATCTTGCACGTTGAGGATGGCACTTGCCCTGTGGGATGTACCCTGGAAGGCGGCAGCGTCTTGTGGTGATTCGAAATATTTTTCATCACCGACACGACATTCACTAGCAACAAGACACATGTATCGACGATCATTGGCTTCAATGATGGAGCCAAAATCATTGTTCGTCAAGATCACATAATTTGCGTAGTCATTGACTTCAATTGTTTCGAGACCCTTGCGTTCAATCTGCGTGCGATCGTCAGTGATATAACTCTTCATTTGATTGTTCATAGAGCGATTGTTTGAGTCGAAGGCTTCGTCTAGAACAATTGATAACTTGCTCTGTCGAATACTGTTGAATCGAGCAGTAATGCGTTCCATCGACGGACATACAAGACTATTCTGAGGGCCAATCACAAAACGATGAAAGATGTCAAACGAAGAATTCTTGCCACATCCCTGTGTGCCTTTGATCAGAGGAACCATCTTCGTTTTCACATGCGGCTTCTGAATCAGATGAGCAAAGTACTTCACGAAAAACTGATAAACAGTATCATTACTATCAGATAGCACGTGTTTGATATGATCGAGCCACACATCAACTCTCTTTTGATTGATGACATACTCAGGATCATACACATGAGGAAGCCCACTGAATAGATTGAATACACGAGGATCATTCCTATGAGCATCAAATGGGCCATATGGATGAACATCAGCAGATTTATGATTCACCAAATGCACGACAGCGTTGAGAATGACACTCATTTTGAGTTGGGCAACTGCTGGCTTGAACTTAGGGCTATATTTGTAAGAAATAGCCATTTTGTAGGTTTGGAAGACTTTTCCAACGGGAATGAACTCAATTACATCCACTTCTTCCTCGCCGAAACAAAGCTTTGTGTTATTCTTTCCATACCACATGGGCAAGCCGTTGTTATCTGTGCGCACAAGAGTTTGTCGGATCAGTAGTGTGAGTTTAGATACATCAATAGTCACGTTGTGCAGCGAGGACAAATCGTACAGATCAACCTTGTTGTTCTCCCGAATCAAATCCTTGTCCAGAATCATCATTTCATCAACGATCTTCTTCAAAATCATTGATTTGATCTCATTCTGATCGGTGATCTCTTTAGAATACTCACACGGGGTGGCTCCTTCACGCTTGGCTTTCGGCTGAACACTATGCTTCGACTTCCGCTCTGGGAATTTGCGACTCTTCGAACATCCGAGCTCCTTCATCTTGCGTTCAAACACGTCAATGATCTTGGATTGACGTTTGAGTTCCGCGTCCATATCTTTCACTCTTGAATCGTTCCTGGTTTCATCATCAACGTACTTCCTCAAGCATGCTATTTGTTGCATATCGAGCACCAGCTTCTCAGCCTCTGCTCGATCTAGATTCTCATGGTAATTTGACGCAAGAATAAGAAAGGCCCATAATCGTAACTATTTCTTGGTCGGCGTGGTCGTTGCTGAAGTTACTTCTTCCTCAGCTGGCACCGCATATTCCGCATACACCTCCGCTTGTCTCTCACTCTCAAATTCTTCCAAGTAGGATTCGTCCCAGACAATGCTATCTGCATCGCTGCTATCGTCGTCCGATGATTCATACATCCATGAGTCGTCATGCACCTTAGGCAGATTCGAGTGGTTATCTGTTGAATCAGTAATTGGAACAATCTCCACTGCTTGTGTCCCACATTGTGACGAATTCAACTTTGTCTTTGCTGGAATGACCTCATCTTCATTGTCGGAATCATATTCGAATTATATAATTTTTCCGAATCTGAATTATATTCCTCCTTATATACCGCGCTATCCGTGGCCACCGGTTCGACATTCGATTCATCCAGTTCTGGAAACTTTGCTTACTTGACATTCGAGCCCTCGACAGGCTCGATCACCGATGGCGCTGGTGTATCAACAACCTTAGCGACGACTGGGGTATTGACTTGTGGTGGCATTTCTCCTACTATATTACTCTCCACGACAATAGTTTTCTTATCCATAATAAGCAAATGGACTTGTCGTAGCAGGTACAGTCGAAAATGGGCTACGGAAAGGATTGATTAAGTCCGATACGGTAGCACCTGCGGTTGGATTGGTAATAACAGGTTGCATGATCAAGCGCTTTGGATGAGCAATGCCATTACTGACTGTCCAAGTGAAGGAAGCTCCCGGCGCAACCGTAAATTTATTCGTAATTCGTTCGAAGTAGCGGAAGGTTTTCTTCTGAGCCAACGCATGATCGGCGCTGGGATTAGGCGAGTAGGTTGGAACGAGAAGACGCGAGAACGATTGCGAAGGAGTGATACCAGTTCCGGCAGTGGGAGT
>JAMFLO010000560.1:0-18169 GCA_027475765.1 Paralagenidium karlingii
AGCAAAACCATTCAAAATTCAAACCTGGAGAAATTTCTCCAAGTACTTTGAGCGTCCATTTTGCTATCATGAAGAGTAAAACCATTGAAAACTCAAACGTGGAGAAATGTCTCCACAAGCTTAAAAAGCGTCATTCTTCATCTCCAACAAGTAAAACCATTGAAAATTCACAACCTCAGGAAATGTCCGGAGGTTTAAATGACACACGAAAGATGTTCTCCATGAAGTAAAATCACTGAAAACTTCAAAATATAAAAAGTCAGTCCAACATGAGAGATAAAGATAATAATATAAGACACATGCCGGAACACAAACATATCTGCAAAGGGCAGTGTCATTGCCACATGAGCGATGAAGAATACAAAAAGATGGTGAATAAGGGATTGGATGATTACTTTGCTAGCCTTCCTTCCGATCAACAAACAAAAATCAATTAATTTAATTTTTTCGTGTGAATAATAAGTCCATGTATATACATACACATACACATACATACATATACACCATGAGTCAAGGAGATAGTACGACACCACAAACGGGAGAATTAGATAATCCCAAGTTGATTACTTTCGGCAAGTATAGAAATAAAAATCTCACTATTGAAGATCTGATCAAAGGTGATCCGAATTATTGTCGATGGTTGAGTAAGCAAACGTTCATCAAGAATTACAATGAGATCTATGATGTTCTACAAAGCCACTTCAATGTCGAAGAAGAGAAGTACTGCATGACATTCGGTAAATATAAAGGGAAGTCTCTTGACCGGATTCAGAAGATTGATGAACAATACATTACATATCTAAAAGGGAATGACTTCGTTCAATCCAACTGTAAGCGTCTAAGGGCTGAGTTGGAAAAGTACTGAGAGACTTTTCAAATGTCTTGTCATTCAGATCTATGAAGCCATCAAGTAGCTGCATCTTATTTTTTTGTCGGCAATACAAGAAGAACAGACTCCATATTCCACAATGATCATACGATTGGAATTGCTTCTCATTATACTTCACATCTCCTAACACTGAAGGAGGTCCAACACCGAAGCTATCAAAGTAATAACCATCATCAAGCGCTGTCCAATGTCCTACTCCAGGAGTGTTCCTCATCAAGATCAAGAACGTTCCTTTAGGTAATGGGGATTTGGTCTCACTGATATCAAATATATTATCGAGCTTCACATTAATTTTCTCAGCGAGTTCGATCAAGTCATGGTCGGAGGTAATTCCTTTAATTAAATTCACACTGCTATCTTCAGTCATTATATATAATCTCGTATAATACGTATCCTCTAAGAATAGTTTTAGAATGGCAGACTCTTATCAACTGGCAGATCAATATTTGTATGAAAGTGCAACGAAACCTGAACCATCAGTTCATGTGTCAAAGAATAAACGCGTGGTTTCTGTTCTTGATAACAATCAAGGTTCTTATCAATCGGGGTTGATTACTATTGATGCAACATCTCAGCTTACCGGTGCGAATGGTTTTGCTTCCCTTCGCGATGCTTATCTTGTGTTGCCTTATGTTATCACAATGAAGAATACAGGTGGAACTTCGATGAATGCGGCGGTTAATCGATACTGCACTGCTCTTAAAGCTGGCGTATGGAATGTGATTGATAGTTTATCTGTTGAGCTTAATGGTAAGTCGATCATTACTGACGCTGATTACAAACTCTTTTGGAATAACACTCGCGCGATGACCGAATGGAGTGATGCTGATATTGCTAAACACGGTGCTGATGCTTATCTCTATCCTGATGATTGGGAATCTATCTCTTTTTGTTCAAGTGCCGGCACTTCAGGTGATGGTTTCACTAATAATAATACGAATACGAATGCTGCACCAGGCACTGTTCCTGAAGGTCAGCAAATTGCTGAAAATAAAGGCTTCATCAATCGAGTCATGTGTAATCCTCAACCAGTGAGCGCTATCAACTCATCAGAAGTTGAGTCAGGATTGAATCCTTACAATTGGATCACTCAACGTTCAGGTGTATCAACCACCATTGCTCAGCAAAATGGTAAGGGTGCCTTCGTAACCACAGGAGCAACTGGTAGTGTCGCTGCTGCTGTTGCAGGACAAATTGCAGGGACATGGTATCATTTGTTGAAGATCCGTCTCATTGATTCACATCCAATCTTCAAGGAACTTGATTTGGTTGGTAATCCTCAATTGAAGCTTCGCCTTCGGGTGAATGCTGGTTATTGTGATATCGCTACAACTTCAGCCAACATGAGTTTGACTTCCACGACGATGACATCTGGTAATACTTGTCCGGTGATGGTAGCAAGCGCCACAGCTTCGAATGCTATGGTTAATGTCTTGAGTCTATCAGCTGGATCTATTCGTGTTGCTTTCGGTCCATGCAATATAACTTGACAACACTCGCAACAGCTGGTAGTTATTTACCATTCACTACTTCTTGATTGTATATTCCATTTTATGACATTGCTGCACCAACCGCTTTGGTAAGTAAGCCTGTCAAGACTTGTCGCTACTTGGATGTTTATGCTCAGTATTTCAAAGGACGTGCTGGTACCGGCGCCTCGACTACTCAACAGAATGCCGCATTTAACTTCCAATTGAGTGCTTCTCTGAAGAATGTTAAGTATGTATGTTTGATTCCGTTCAGTGAAACCAGTTCTGGACATTTCGCGTCAGCGGCTAATACTGAACAGTTCCAATCTCCATTTGATAGTGCTCCATGGACTTTCCAACCTGGTAGTTCGATTCGAAACTTCCAAGTTCAGATTGGTAATGAAAATGTCTTTAACAAGACAGTTGATTTTGATTGGGAAGCTTTCCATGACGAATTCAAGAAGCTTGGTGCAGTCAATGGATCTCTCACTCATGAAATCAGTAATGGTTTGATCAACTTCCAAAAATGGGCAACCGCTCAGCGTGTCTTGGTTGCGGATTGTTCGCGTATCACGAATCCAGATGTTCCCCAATCTCTCCAAGTCTCTGGAATGAACGGTTCGTGTCAAGGTATGAATGCATTGATTCTTGTTGTCTATGAAAGAACCATGCAGAATGATCGATTGACAGGTGAAGTTCATAGCTTCGATAGTTAGATCGAAAAAAATGAACATCTAACTTTTTTTCTTCGCGATCTGGTTCTCCAACTCCTCGATTCGATGCATCAGTTTCTTTATCATGATCATGTTGAGAACTGCCACGCGATCATATTGCAAACTTAATTGAATACCTTCAGGGCTATCATGATCGTGCTCCAGTTTATCATTTGGGGTCATCGTGATAAGCTCCAGATAATCCTTAGCAATATCTTGAGCAATCAAACCAATCTGTGATGGTTCATCGTCCGATTGATTCTTATATCTGAAAGATACAGGTTTTGCGTTCTGATAGAACTTGTCAGCGGAGTCATCACTCAAATCAACAATATCTCTTATTACTCTTCGATCTGAAGTTATGTAAATAGCAGGACACGTAATGCTGCTTGATGTTCTCACACTGAAGCTAAAACTCGATGGACCAATACCAGCGGATCCTGTATAGGCTGTTTTGGTTGCGGTAGCATATCCCAATCCCCCAGCGTCAATCGAAAGAGATGCTGATCCACTTATATCTAATGGGCAGCCTGGAGAAGACGTACCTATTCCTACATATCCATTCGATCCTGAAATTACTAATTTAGATGCGTTATTTACACCGAATTTCATATCATTACTACCTATTGTTCCAATCCAGCAACCGTTCGTTGATGTAGTATTTGAACCTGAATGTACTTGAATCTGCATTTCAACCGCATTGACATTAGATCCAACTGCTTTGAACACTTTATTGTACGACCCATCTAAATATGTATTGGAACCAATTACATCAACAACTGCGTTCAGAGGAAAACAAAAATCTTTATTCACACGTAAAGCTAAACCATATGTTGAAGTCGTATCAACCATCAAGGTATCCACATTGTTTGGACTAAACTTTATTACTTGACTATTATTGTACGTTCTAAATCGCCAGTATTGATTGTAGGACCAATCTAATGTCAAATCTTGCGTAGATATGTTAGTGCTAAAATATGTATGAGAATACGGGCCACTGTTAGCTATTGAGTATCCATCATTCTTTAGTTGAAAGAATCCCGAACTGCTATTTGTATATTTGATAACACTATGATTGGCATCTGATGTAGTATATGCAGTGGATGAATGATATATTTTATTTGTAGCTGTATTCCCACTCATATTCAAACCAGTTAATGTTCCCAAAGAAGTAATATTAGGCTGACTCGCTGTACCCAAAACACCTGAAATGCTACCTGAAACCGTAAGAGATGTTAGAGTACCTAAGCTGATAATATTGGGTTGAGCGGTTGTTAATAACGTTCCGACAAAATTCGAACATGATATATTGTTAATACTTACGATGTTCTTACTTGCATCAACAGTTAATACTTTAGAAGCAGATGCAGTTCCTAAAGTAATCCCCGATAAATAATTCAATTCCGTAGCTGTTGAATTAACTATGGATGAATTGAGATACAATCCAGTCATATTCACAGATCCAACAATATTCAAGTTCGGACTACCTGAATGCGTCCAAGTCATATAGTCATTCAGTGTCCCACCGGCTGAATAGCAAAGCACCACAAAGCTATTGAGATCTATTTGTCGCATTCCATATCTGCGATCAGAAGTAGAAGCCCATAGACAATTGGTGCTAACTATACCAGTAGCTAACGTTCGCGTTGTTGGAGTCAGCAATAAACTATTGATTGATCCCAAGGATGTGATATTCGTCTGAGCAGCAGTGGTTAAAGTGCCGTCGATATTACCAGCGACCGTTAAACTCGACAACGTCCCTAAGGATGTAATATTAGGCTGAGCAGCTGTCGCCAGTGTTCCAGTCAATGATGAAGCGCTAATGCTTCCAGATACATTCAACGAACTCAGCGTCCCTAAGGATGTAATATTTGGTTGCGAAACTGTCGTCAGAGTACCACTGATATTCCCAGAGACCATTAGACTCGACAATGTTCCGATAGATGTAATATTCGGTTGAGCAGCTGTCGCAAGTGTTCCAGTCAGTGATGAAGCACTTAGACTGTTGATATTGGTGATATTCCTACTTGCATCAACGATCAGAGCTTTACTTGCTGATGCCGTACCATCAGAGACACCGGATACAGAAGATATATCAAGTGAAGATCCATTCAACGTTAATGATGAACACGAAATAGTTCCAAGACCGGTGATGTTCTTTGAACCATCAGGTACCAACGCAATCCCAGCAGAAGCAACCCCAGGAGTGATGCTGCTGATGTAAGATATTCTAAAATCGTTCTTCGGTAAGTAGAGTGTCTGAGCATATTCGTACGTTAAGAAATCACCTTGTTGTGACGGGAAGAACGCGGGATTGTAAATCGAACTGTTGAATGTAGGTGGAGGATACGTAAAAGTCATTTCTTTCTTTCGTGAGTTATATATATAAGTCATCAGATAAGAATAATGAGAGGCGGTGCAATCCCAAATTACACTGATTCGCTACCTAAAGAGTTCCGTAGTGAGAGCTATGGGATGAACAAAGACACAGGACTTCCAAAGCTCTTCCGAGGTATCATTCTCGGTCCAAGTGGAAGTGGGAAGAGCAACTTACTAATTGACTTCATTAAGCGAAGTCCAAATGTATATTCTCATCTTCACTTATGCGCGCGTCAGCCGGAACAACCTTTATATCAATATCTCAAAGACAGACTTCAAGGATTCATGACACTCTACGGTGAAGACGATCCACCACAAGTTGATAGTTTCGTTAAAGACGGAATACAGTTGGTTTTCTTCGATGACTTCTCAAACGACCAGAAGTGGTGTCAGCAGCATGTCGTACCATTCTTCATAAGAGGCAGACATAAAGGCTTAACAACATTGTTTCTATCTCATGCGTTTCATCAAGGTACTCCGAAGATGGTTCGACTAAACTCAGAGGTGTTGATGATTCTTCGATCACCCAGCAAAGCTGATCTTCGCGCGGTCCTGAAAGATATGCCAATATCTGGTATGACAGATGATCATCTATGGAAACTCTATTCTCAGACAACGAAAGAGAGAGGTCAGATGCTGTTGATCAATCAACTCAATCAGCAAGTAAGGAGGAACTGGGATACAGTACTTTACGATGGACACCTCATTACATTCAAGTCGAGTGATATCGTTTCCAATGGATACAACAATACACTGAGAATCGACCTTCCAGGTAGTTCCGTGAATTTTAAGAATGCCGAAGTTGCGTTTCATTCCATCTACATGTATAACTCACAGTTCAATATCGACGCTGTTGAGTATGGAAATAACACATTTGCGATCGAAGTCCCGACAGCTGCGACAATATCAACGATCAACATTACATTGACCAATGGCTACTATAAATATGCTGATCTTAATCGTGAAATCCAAACAGCTCTCGTAGACGCCGGTGCCTATCTGATTGACTCCGACGGTAATAACGTCTTCTACGTACAACTCACTGAAAACGCGGCATATTACGCTGCACAAGTTGGTTTAGCTCTTGTGCCGACTGCTTTACCGGCAGGTTATACTCGACCTTCAACGGGTCTCTACTCTTTGTCAGGAACAGGCTTACCAACTACATCCCGAGTCCCACGTCTTGTTATCAACAATGCTGAGTTCGGTAAGATCATTGGCTTCACTACGGGAACGTATCCATCAGGTCCTGCTACAACGACTCAAGCTTTCCTGAGTAATACAACTCCAATTGGAAAACCTGTCAGCTCATATATGATTCGTTGCTCAATGGTTAATAATCCATTTAGCGTCCCAAGTGATATCATCACCACGTTCTCATCACAATCAACATCTTCAGGTGATCCAATCACTTATGAACCTTCAGAGTTCCTATGGATGCCAATCGCCGATGGTTCCTACTCTTCGATTCAACTGGTTATCGTCGATCAAGAGCAACGCTACTGTAAGTTCAATGATTCAAATATTCTAATCTCCTTGGCGATTCGCCAGCGGAAGGACGGATAGACGCCAAAGGAAAGCGCCGTTGAAGACGGCAGGTCGTCGATATAATCGACTCTCTCATGGCATCTTCGATGCCTATCATAAAAAAATAGAAGCGTTTTTTAAATTGTCGGTTAAACCGACTTTCTCTCAAATGCTTATCTTATCTCTTAGTCCTTATTTTTTTAACTGACTACATTTAGCTTAACCCTATCTTGGTGTTTCTTCGTCTTTTCATGGCGAGCGAAACCATGACCTCTCGTCCAAGCTCCTCCACAATCACAATTGAACCTCTCCGATTTCCTTGTTTGTATAGCCTCCTTGTTTTTATCGCGGTATGCTTTGTTGGTGCTTTTATTATTTCTTTATTCGCAGCAGCATATTCTCGAACTTTGGCACAACGTTCTTCTCGATTCTTCAAATAACAGGCCCTATCTTTCTGCTTCTTTGACATTGGATTGAATGAGGGCATACTGTTGATGCATTTCAGCTTGTTGATCCACAACGTTTCATATACTTTTAAATGATTCTTATCAACAACATCATATTCCTTGACAAGCATAATTTTGAAGTTTTCGATTCCGTGTTGTCTAAAATATGGTTCAATCGAGATTTGATTATCATGGTCATTCTCATAATTCCACTTGTAGTAGTACCATCGCTTGGCTAAAGATGTTGTTGTCATACCAACATAGACAATGTCGCTTTGACCATGAGCAGTTTTGTAAATTCGTCCTATCATGATAGCGCCGTTGAAGACGGCAGGTCGTCGATGTAATCGACTCTCTCTATATTGGGAGGGTCATCCTTCACAATGAAAAAATCGGAAGATTTATCAGGGAATTCTGAAACTCCCAGCTCGCATAGAGGAGCCACCACGACGTTTAGCTCTCAGTGCTGCCATGTGTACCTTTGCTTCAGGAGAACCTTTCTTGAGCTTTCCTTTCAGACCGACACCTACAAGATTCTTGATCAATGCACGACCCGCCGGAGCAGCCATACCGTATGGTACGAGAGCAGTAGCAACTGGTTGTACAGCAGCATCAAGAACACCGCTAATTGCTGGTTTAACCGCTGGCCACAGAGTATCTTTTAACCATGACCAGACAGAACCTCCTTGCTAAAGATCGTGTTGCATCTCACCGGAACAGATACACGAGCGAGTGCCACGATTAGCTTTGAGGGGGCCCTGCTAATAATCAGTGGATGATTTTCTTGGGTTGGCGGGAAAGCGCCGTTGAAAACGGCAGGTCGTCGGTTCTACCGACTCTCTCCCGCCAGGTCATACTCGGCAGGAATTCCTGCCAACCTCATAGTTTGAACGTCTTGGGTTTCTTTCCTTTGGACGTAAGAGACCGCATTATGGAAGGAGGTAAGCTATCGCTTCTGAAGCTCGAGCCGCCGGCTCTACCTCGCTTCTGAACTAACACACTTGGTTCAGCTTCTTTGATTTGAATCTTCTCCATCGCTTCAATTAGCTTTGATTGATTTGCTTTCGCAGCATCATCGTACTGCTTGACAGTTGATAGGCGTGGATGCCGAACGTTCTTAGCATTTAGGATTAGGACCATCTTCTATATAATACCAGCGACGTTTTTTTTTCTTTTTTTAAGGGGACCCTTAGATTAATTCGACTATTATTGATCTAAACTCATCATCTCTGATAAGCCCTTTCTGATACAACTTCAATGCAAGTGGCTTCAGTTCATTCTTCAACTTCGCATTATCATTACCAAGCTTCATCTCACCAAGCAACTTGAGATACTCATTCTTTAGTAAGCCAAATTGCTTCGAAGGATCATTAAGTGGATTCTTGATACTATATTGTAGATTCGCGATTTTCAAAATATCATAGTAGATCTGCTTGTCATCATCATCAAGCTTGTCGTATTTGTGTTGATCAATCTTACTTTCGAAGACGAGCTCTTTGATAAGCTCCTGTAGTTGATTACTGATGCGCAACTTCCGCGCATACATTGCTCCACCCTTATAGCGCAACGACAAGTATCCATTATGCAGCGCCTTCAAGTTGATGTACTTACTACCAATAGGACGATAATCAAATGTATTGTTTTGCAGATCAGCTCCTGCTCCGATGAGACCACGACCGATTAGCTTTCGTCCGACTAACCCCTTTCCGACTCTCATGTTGTATTCCTCGTTCTCATGTTCGCTTGCAGTGCGTAATCGACTTTGACGCATTTCCCGAGCAACATGAGAACTCCGAAGAAGGTAGTGTCGAGGGTCAGTGCTTCGATGATCATAGTAGTACATGATGCGATCGAATGTAGCCACCCAGTCAGTCATATGATTCAACTGTGAAAGCTCTGCTTTGGGGATTTTTCTTCCATTCTGTTTTCGAAAGTATGCCCTTTTACCTAACACATAATTAGTGAGTATCTCACCATCAATTGATACAGGGTTGAATACACCTTCTAATTCCGCCTTCTCATTGATCAGACTAACGATATGGTTCTTCGCATCTTTATCCGACGTATTATCTTGAATGGCCCTTGCATCTGTCGCCAAGTCGGAAAGAGACAAAGGGGGCGCGGCCTTTTCTTCATTCTCATCTTCCAGTGTCAATCGAGCAGGTGAAGGGCTACCAAGTCGAGAGATGATGTAAGTATTGGTGGAGATCCAATCAAACTGATCTTCATTCTTTCTTGACGCCCTCTCAACGTTGCTTGTGCTGAAGAGCTTTCCGTCTGTACCAATATACACGGCATTATCCTGCAAACCGGTATGCAGCGATATTGGGTGGAACTTGCGACGAACTAAACCTGGATCAGCTTTGAATATATCACGAATCGCTTGTCGAGCTCTTTGTTGCCAATCATTCTTGATGGTGGTAGGTGGAATCTCAAGTGAAAAGTGGTGATCACCAAGAGATGGAGAGTCGGTCTGAGTATCAACACTTTTTAGAGACGGTGTTGCTAGAGGTGTAGCTGGAAGAGGCTCTGTCTGTGTTTCAGTTGTTGGAGATGTCGTACTTGAGGTTTGTGTTCCTTGATGTCATGAGCGCCATCGAAGATGGCAGGTTGTCGGTAAAACCGACGCTTCCTCTTGGTGCTAACAGATCAAGTCGCTTCGCTTGATCACTCGCCCAATCCGCAAGCTCATAATGCTGTTGCTTGATGTTCTCTATTTGTTGATCTCGTTCGATCTGAGCTAATAGAGCTTGTTGCTTATTCTTTCGATCTGCTTTACTCTTGAAATTTGGAAACATAGTTCCTTCGGGATTGTTACACTATATTATTACGACACAGGAATCACAAAAATATATATTAAATTGCTCAGAAATCCAGTATTACGAAATTACCAAGTCGATAGAGTATATCGATGACAAAAGGCGTTGCGTCTCGTAAGCAGATCATTGTAGAGATCGGGGATTTCCTCGAACGGTGCTTGGAATATGTCTTCCAGCTCATCTTGGTATCTTTCACTGACTATTATCTTTCTGAATGGAACATCAGGTCCAACAAGGTCGTAGAGTCGTTTCTTGATGTAATCAACTCTGTGAATCAACATCAGAATGTCATAGTATTCCTTCGTCAAGTCGATATAGTATCTCACGCGTTGATGCATCTTCTTACATTCTTTCTTATACATAACAATCATTTGGGCTTTATTGTGTTGCTTGCAATATCCTGACTTCAAAGCCTTTCGTGAGCATGGTTTCTTATTCTTGGTGGTTGCTTTACACAACGGCATGTTTAAAAGTCGCTTTCTTTCTTATATTATATCAGCGATGTCATAATTCCTTATTAATTACCATTGATAACCGTTTATTACCATTTATTACCACTCCAGCAGTAGCGTACAGATTGTCGGATCCTTTGTGTGGCCCACATGAAACTCATCTATTGTCTCTCGATAGTGTTTGCCACATTAATTTGTACTTTTGGGTTTTTGGAGGTTATGTCATGCTGCCTTCTTCTAATAGTGGCCTGTTTTGGTGGGAGATTAGTGTGGGCCACAAGGAGAGAAGGTGGTAACAATTCAAAATTCAAAAACTCGATTGTTGAGAAAGTGCAAATGGCCACAGACAACACGAACCCGCGACGACACGCTTGCAAGGAACTCGCGCACGGCTTTGAAACGCGTAAAAGTCTGCTTGGCGTTGTGAAGTATCCTGGTATGGCGCTCAAGCAGGTTAAGCAACACATCCAAAAGGAAGAGCGGCAAGACGTGCTGATGCATCTTGTGCGCGACTTGGAAACGAGCAAAAGTTTGTGTTGCGTCAAAGATTACCCTGGAGTGAAGCTCGAAGAACTGAATCTGTACGTGGAAACCCACGGACCGTTAGCGAATCCGATTTTTGGCGAACAATTTGCGTTCTTCATTGACGAAGGCCACTTTATCCCGTATCGAGTGGTTGTTTATGGCAACGAGAAGGTGGCGGCCAAGATCGCAAGAATTCTGGATGAATGGGCGACGTGGTCTGGACAAGGTGGCAGAGTAACAACCTCGCAAGGAGCGTTTGTTCTGGAGCAGCGACCGAGAAGACCCACAGTGCGAATGCCAGACGTGGCATACACACCGCGAGATGATGACCGAAATCTGACGACTAGACAAATATGGACGTACCGTGGAGAACCGTTTGTCCCGTCATTCGTCGTTGAAATTGATAAACTTTCTGGTCAAGGCTCTCAACGTAGTGCTCTTGATCGCAAGATGCGCGATGAATACTTTCAGCATGGTGTCCAGTTGGGTTGGTTGATTGATCCACGCCCAGATTGCCATAAGATGTATGTGTACAAGCTCGATGACGATGGGCAAGTGTATTGCGAGGACAATGATACGTGGAGAGACCTCGATGGTGGTGTTGTTCTTCCAGGATTCCGACTTCGCTCTGTTGCACTAGACATGGTTTTGAACCAGGAGTCTGGATCTTCGTCGGAAGAAGAAGTCGATTTTGCTTGTCCTGAGCAAGGATGCAGAAAAAGATTGAGATCACGCGGTGCATGGACTGCTCATGCTGAATGGCACCGAGAAGAGAGAGCTATAGCTAAGTATTTGTTGCAGCATCAATAATATTTAATGCAAGTGACGTGCTGTCCTGTTTAGAATGACTCATTAACCGCACACTGTCCGCATATTTGCAACTCTATAAAGCGAGAGGCCACTACTACATCGACTCATCTGTTCCGTTATACATTATTTCATTATGCATTTTATACATTTGCATCATGCAATATACAGTTTCAGTTGGTACAAAGCATAAATGTTGTTTCTCTATGCTTTATCTTTGCACATGGCACCATTCACTCGATGGCCCCTTCTTATTACCACAATACCTACCTTCTTTGAAGAAGTAACACATTTTCTTTTCGCTCGTGTTCTTCTTCTTCTTGTTGGATGTTCTGGTGCTTTAGTCTTGCGCTTACCCATTGTTCTTCAATTTGGACATGAAGCCAAGTCTCCATTTTCTATACCCTTACAAATCCGTTGATAAGATTAGCGTCTGGGACGTCTTATGCATTTCAGACAAGGAACCAGTACTTTATTCAAGTCAAAACTACACATTCGAGACTTGAAAATGAAACTCCATACCCTCTCAAATCCGTTTATTCCTGAGACGTCTTTAGCGTCTGGGGGTCTGGGACGTCTTTTACGTCTTTGTCTGTCATCACTGTCAAAGAATGGGGAATCTGGTGATGATCTTTTTTTTTGACCAATCAAATATAAGGATATACCATGGACATTCAATACTTAGATGATGAAGATATTTATAAACCAGCACCATTCAAGAGACGTAAATCTGAACCAATAGATACCAGATGTGTCAGGAAGGAGTCAAGTAATAATAGGCATCGCCTTAGCCTTAATGAATACGTAAAGAGTCAAGAACCAGCAAGAGATAACAAAGAGCGACTATATCGTTTCGCGTTAGAACATCTCAAGTCTCAAGCCTCTTGAGGTAGTCCTTCTCTAACTGAGACATTTTGTTCTTGTTTATTAGGCGTAAGTTATCCTGCGGCTCCCAGATAGGTTCATCAGAGCCACGCCACTTCACTAGGTATTTATACTTACCGTTTCGCATTTTTTATGGTCTTGGATTGACTCTACCTCCCAGATTTGATTTTTCTCTATTGATGCGTCGGTTAATGGAGCATGCACTACTTTCAAGTCATTAACTGGCTTGTATAGAATGTGATTATTCTTTGATCTAATACGCATTTTCAATCCATCCAAGCCAATCACTTCATATGTAGTTTTCGAATATTTAGCTCCTTCTTTATCAAATGGAGTTGCAGACTTCAAACGATAGCGCACAGTCGAACCAAATGGAATGCCCTTTTGAACTTGCTTGACAATGCGCTTATTGTAAGCAATTTCATCGATCATAACCTTTCCTTTCATTTCATTTGGTGTTGCCTTGATTGATGAGTGATATGATGTGTTGTAATTTGCGATTGCTTCATTCAAAGTCTTCTGCGTGAGCTTCTTGAGTTTTTTAAAATCCTTCATCTTTGTTAGTATTGCCTTTATCGTTCTGATGAATCGATCTATTTTCCCAAGAACGGTATGATCACCGACGAATGGATTAGCGTTTGATATTGAATTGCTTTCAAGAAACGTTTCAACCTTATTGTTTATGAATTCGCTCCCATTATCTGACATCAAAGCTGACACTTCGTGATTTGTGATGAACACATCAATAGCCTTTTGAATTGTATCTGCTCGTTTGTTTTTCAATAACTTTGCCTATCCGATTCGGCTGTTGATATTAACAGCTATCTAGATCGGTTGTTTCTCCCAAAAACCTAAATCGATTTGCCACTCGTTTGGATTGTTTGAGGCAATTTTGAACTCCGGAAACTTTTTATTTAGAGTTGAAAATCGTTGGGTAATAGATTGAGTCTTGTACCATTCATTTACTTGCTTCTTCGTAATGCTGTTGTTGATTGCTTTCGCTTTTCGATACAGCTTATCAGCTCCGATAAAGCCTGTCGTTGGTGAAGAATAAAGCTTACGCAAAAGTTCGTCCATAATGAGTATATATTTAGAATGATACATTGCGTGTGAAATTCGATCTCTTTGAAACAGTCTGAGTCTTCGAGTTGATATTGATAGAGCAAAGTTCAGTTAGATCAAATGACATCGACTCACCATTGAAGAGCTTCATGTATTTCTCGTATGCATTTTCTTCAAGTAGCTTCGCTGGAATACCCTTCATGCGAATATGAAGTCCTTCGACATCATTACCATCACAAGCCAATTTAGCCAAATAACTCTTCTTTCCAAGGAAAATGGACTCCTTAGCGTAGATATTACCCTCCGACCCTTTTAATTTGAAATCAATGTGGAACTGACCCATCTGCTCGCCAATCAGCTCCTTATTGTAAGACTTTTTGTAAGCTTCAGCAAGTCGAGGGACGGCATCATAATCGATCATCATTGAATCCGTGTCTTGATACCAAATATTAGCATCGATATCTTCCGCCAAACACATTACACGATTCATAATGTGTTTGCTTGAATCAAGGATCTGAATGCCAAGACGAATCGGGCTAAAATGCTGTGTCAATGCCTGATGTTCTTCAAACAGAGCGAGCCTATCAGAGATTGGCGTTCGTGAGATCATCTTATGAATATTCTTGTGGGTGTATTCATCGATTTTCTTTTGACCTCCACTGACGAACACTTTCTTTTTAACGATTGGCTTCATCAAAAGCTTACCATATGAACTATTCATCATCAGCTTCAATACGTTCTGAAGAGGATTTCCCTCTGCTTTGTATTTGAGGCGAGCGTCAAACTTCTTCCTGATTGTTTTAGTGATTTGATCATTGAATCCTTCATTCCAATATACACCTTCGATAATCGTATATGTTGCCTTTTGGAATCTTTCAATATCTTCGAGAGCCTGTTTGCCGACAATCATTGTTCTCCCAATGATATCATTCGTGAAGTTGCGAGACGAGGCACCAGAGGTGCCGGACCCCTTTGGGGTCTTCCCGTTTTCATAGAAGCTTTGTAGTGGGAAGTGGCGTTTCTTACCAATAGAATCGAATCGAAGGGAACGACATAGTAATAAGCGTCAGATGGAATTGATTCTTTGAATAGCTTTGCTTTTCCTTTCACGTATCCCTTTAACTCACTCATAGCTGATGGATAGAGTCTGACAGCATCGAAATCGGCAATCAGTGTAATTAGTCGTTCAGCATTTTCTAAACCATGTTTCTTAATATATTGAAGCGTTTCAGCCCGCATTGTATTAAAATCATCGATATTGGAGCATTCAAATCCATCAATGAATGCAATGATATCTCCATCAATTTGCTTATATAGATGATGAATTTACGTTTAGAATTCGTTGATAGCTCATTGAAGGTCGATTGTCTTCCGCAATCTTCGATTGCTTTTATTATTTCATTCTTTATATGATGCTTCTGGTTATCTCGCGTCATTACTCGACCACCAACCGCTGCTTCACGTAAAAAGCCCAGTAAAACGGAGTTCATTTCATAGCAACCATCGAAACATCCTTCGTTATGTTGATAAGCAAGTGATAACGATGAAATACTCAAGAATCGATACACATCGAGTTTGAATTCATTATGCACAAGATTTCGAAATGCTTCAAAGCATGACTTCAGAACATCAACATCGCGATTACAGTAATGAGTAGCATACATCTGACAGTTGAATGTGTCATCCCGGACATCTCCAATCTTTGTCGCATTGGCAATCAGAATCTCCTTGTCCTTGTATGAGTTCAGATATTCAATAGGCCAGTTAGATTTGAAATTATCTTTACTGATCAAATTATGAGGGAAACACTCTTTTTCAAGTGAAATAGATTTGGTTGCATTTTTAAACATCTTTGGTAATTCACTTAGCCCTCCTGCTAAGAAACTCATAGCATCTTTAATTACAATTTCACGCCCTTTGAAGAAACCATGCGTTTGTTTGATCTTTGTGCCACAATCAATCATGTTCGTATCCTTCGAACTAAAAGTCATGTGCTTCAATAAGAATCGACAATCAAATCCCGCATTGTAAGCCCAGAGAAGATTGCAGCTTTGGGTTGGTAGAGATTCGAGGAAATGCTTTTCACAACCAAATCCATAGATGTTCTTGGTTTCGCTGAACGATGACACAGTGAAACCACCTTTCATATCAACATTGGCAATACAATATGAAACACAATATGGTACATGAACATTGTCCATGATTAGTGTTTCGAAGTCGAAATATACAACGTTGAATTCAGAAACGTCAATGAATTTCTTGATCTTATCATCATATTTCCTGAATGGAGGTTGTCCGAGTTTCAATTCACATCCTTCCCTCCTTCCGATAAGTGTGAAGTTAGAATCGCAAAAATCGTCCTCATTCAACGACCGAACTTCTTGATATTTGTTGTTAAGTAGAAATGGCATACTTTGCTGAGTTATAGTTTCCAAATGTGTTTCACGATGATGATATAAATAGCTGATCACCTCATAGCTGTCAAGGAATTTGATTTGTTTGTTGTTAAAGGATACACGACCATTCTTGACGATGAAATCAGTTCGTTCATGTTCTTCAACTAAATCTGGATTATCAAGAGCGGCTTTTGTAATCCTTGTTGGTTTAATGGCAAAAAGATGCTCACCGACAGAACCAAGTTTGATGACATTCTCGCTTTTCGTTCCATAGAATGAAGTATCATTATTTATTCGACCTGAATCTTTTCTAACGCGGAATTGTTTAACTGAGATGTAGAGATTGAAAGCTTTGGCTGTCTTTCTGATGAAATCAACAGTAGCGCCGGAGTTGAACATCGTTTGTGAAATCTGTTTGACAATCTTAGAATCGACTCCTGATTTGTGAAGTGCGAATAGGAAGCAAGGATAATTCACTGCTTCAATATCCGGATCCGTTTCTGAATTGTATCTATTTGCTATGCATTTAGTATCTTCGGATGAGTAAACTTGAAATGCTTCGAGATTATAGTGCGTAGATTTTGCTATATATCGAAAGAAATTCTTTCGCTCTGAGCGAGAACGGGGTGGATTTGATAGCCATTCAGTCTCCATTGTTGTTGATGGGAGAATATTTAATTCTACATCAGCGCCTGAGCTGTATTGATTCTCTTGGTCGATGAAGAGATTATTGATGTTGATATGGCGGTTTTGAAGATGATACGTCTTAACGATCGAGCCATTTGAATCCTTGAAATAGATTAGAAGCTTTTTATCAGCTGGGGCGACAATATTTTTACGGATACGATTGAAGCGACTCAGTGATAGTTCAAATTTACCACTTGTCTGATTGATCGCTTTGAGAGCAGATTGATCATTGGCTTGCTTAACCTTACGAAGTGTCTTGATAATAGTCTTATCTTTCCCTTGTTTATAAGTATTGACAACATTTTCCATTTTTGCGGTTGTCATATCCCAAGAGACAAGCAAATTCTTACTCTTAGCGAACCTGTAGAGTTCCTTACGATGCTTTTGCGCATTTTTTAAACTATTTGAGATTGCCATTTTCAAAAAGTATATGGTAGTTGTGATAAAAAATATATTATGATATTTGACTTTCTATATTTGGTGTATCTATCTCTCACGATAGACTTGGAAAAAAAAATAAGTTAGCACTCAGAATTAACTTCGATACGATTTTGTAGCTTGGATAAAATTATCCTTCTTTCGCTCACGAATTGCATCCTTGTGGGTATCATCATACTGCTTCTGACGAGTTAGGATCTTTTCCTTATTCCTCTGATAATAATTTCGTTGGGCGCGGAGAATAGCTTCACGCTTCTGGAGATACTCGTCTTTGTCATACATTGTTGGACTATTTTTCCTTGTCTTATATTATTATCTTTATCTCTCATGTTGGGCTGACTCTTTTATATTTTGAAATTTTCAGTGATTTTACTTCATGGAGAACATCTTTCGTGTGTTATTTAAACCTCCGGACATTTCCTGAGGTTGTGAATTTTCAATGGTTTTACTTGTTGGAGATGAAGAATGACGCTTTTTAAGCTGTTGCTGACTTTTCAGCAGCGTAATAATTTTCAATGGTTTTTCTTGTTGGAGATGTAAAATGGACCTTTTTAAGCTTGTGGAGACATTTCTCCACGTTTGATTTTTCAATGGTTTTACTCTTCATGATAGTAAAATGGACGCTCAAAGCACTTGGAGAAATTTCTCCAGGTTTGAATTTTGAATGGTTTTACA
>JAMFLO010000561.1:0-18164 GCA_027475765.1 Paralagenidium karlingii
GCTGGATGACTTGTACAACAAGCTCTATGAAGACGACGACTCCCGTGAAGCAATTCACAAGCTGCGCAATGCCGGAAGATTCATCAACGCGTACTTCCGCGATCGAGTGCAGGACAAATGTGTCGCCCAACGAGAATGCTGAGGTCGCACCAGTGGCAGGCATTGAACGTGTCATCAGCAATAACAAAGAGTCCTTATCCTCTCAGACGTCGTACATCTTTAATTGATTTTGAGTGACCTTGATACATAAATGGTAGTCTCACTCGATGTATCATCCAATCCCACGAGAGTTGGAGAAATTCATCTTGTCACATTGCACCGGGATGTTGTCGCATGCCCAGTAACACCAGAACACGAGAACGACCGCATTTCGCTCCACCATCTCCAAAGCGATCTGCCATCCAGAACTCTTTGATGAGTCTCCACACATCACTTGTTGACCTCTTCGTGGTTGGTTGTCTCTTTTTTTTGGGTTGGAGTGCATCGGCGACATGCTAGCTGGGATCTTTTCATGGCAAACAGCAGTTGGCCACCCAGCAGACAGCTTCATGCCATCAATAGAAATGACGCACAGAAGAAACAGTGACAGAGACAGCGAGCAAAGATGGGCTGCCAACACGAGCCATTCGCCTCGTTCTTCAACACGCCGTGCCCACTTCCCACCAGAGACACGACAGACTGGCATTTTGGTACAGTAGAAGGAAGTGCGGAAGGAAATTTGCTCAGCTGCTTGTAATGCACATGTCCACGCCATGCCCGCACATCTGCATCAACAGGTTCATTGGTGGTGCACCAGCGCTTGAATGGCTGGCAGGCTCCACACGGCACATTCTCTGACAGCTTGACTCAAGGGATATTCTGTTTGCCTTCTCCCTTCTCTGTCGTCATCGGCAAGGGCAGTCATGGGTGCCCTGCTTGTTCAGAAGACAGCTTTGCGATTTTGCCCCCAGTACCAGTACAGGTGGACTTGTGATCATGCCGCTCTAAAACCCAAATCTCTCCTCATACAGTGGTTCAGTAAATGAAGAATGGAAGGAACTCGAGACGAGACAACAAACTACCAGCCAAACGACAGTACTTGCGTTTCTTTTCTTTACCTCTAACTCAATTCTTTAGAGAAGTTCAGCAACCAGCAACCAGCAACCACTCACAAACATGCTTGATGCAATGAGAGGCTCGTGCCATTCCCGAACCACCGATCTTTGGCGGTGCAGTTGCAGAACTCCGCACGTCAGGAAGTAGACAAGAGAGAGAGAGAGAGTCGGCGTTGACTCCCGATTTGTTGGCTTGTGACCTATCGATGGATGCTGCCACGATCGCATGCATCAAACGTTACATACTGGATTCATGGGCATTACTGTATTGTACTGTATCGCTTGAAGTGAGCTGTTGCTGTCTGTGTACTGTAATATACAGAATACATTTGCTGCAGATGAGGGCTGCGAGCAGTCCTCTGAAAGCGATGCTCGCTACACCTCCTCGTCAAGATTCATGTTTGCAGACGCAATAAAATGATTGGCTCCCAGCAAAAGCAAAACCCAACATGACCCAAAACCCAACCAAAGAAAAAGGAAACAGATATGTCCAATTGGACCAGCACAAGCGGCAAAAGGTAAAATTTTTGGACTGTGAAAACCAATTCTTTCCCACCCCCGAGAAAGCCCGATGCACACTGCTGCACGAATGCATAAGAGTTGCTTGGTTGCAATCATCAGCAGAAGTTGGTGAGCTTATCTAAGAGATGCTGTCCACGTTTACGTGCCATCACTAACCTTGGCGTTGATCAAAGAGCACAAGACGGAATTCCGCATTGCATCCCAAGGAGCCAAACTCCGCCCAAGAGAATGTACAGGGCAAGGAAGGTTCTTCTCGCACGCGTGGGACTACACACCTGCGAAAGGACAAAAGGTGGAAAGGTGGGATTCTGCCAGACGTGGCTTCCTGCACTGGTTAGGTATGGGTACTGTACGGGTCACCAGTCCAACGAATCCCACACTGTATCAATTACTAATCCACTGGTACAGTCAGTCACTTGACTGGATGCTTACCAAGGACTTATCAACACCAAGGAAAGACACAGATTCAGGAGACAAGTGCGCTCTTCGGGCTTCTCCTTGGGCTTGAAAGAGATGTGTAATGGATGCCGCACATTGTCTACCCAATTGGGACTTGCAATTGGGTACCCAAAAACCAGGAACTGGACAAACCGTGAGATCCTTGGGGTCTTGTGTACAGTAAGCAAGTTTGCTTCTGTCCCCAACGTCTCACGAACGTTTCGTCTTCTCCCACAAACCGCAACTTCAACGCCAACGACTCAAACAACATTATGCGCTTTCTATGGATGAGGAATGTGTAGGGGTATCCAAGGGGCCAATCAACCAATCAGTCAGTTCATCACCCAACCGTTTCTCTTCTTTTTCGAACAAAACTAACCTCGCGTAGCTGCAAGGCGAAGATGTCCAACAAAGCGCACAATGCCTACGAGAAAACGAAACTGTCAAAAAGGCAGGTGCGTCTCTCTCCTCGTGCCATGCAAGTTGTGCACATGCCACCCACGCTATGGCGCGTGGAGGGTGGGCACGTCTTGATGCTGTAAGCGGTGCACCCCTTGCCCTTCTATCGCTGCTCTTGCTTCTTTCTCAGCCTTTGCTTGTCTTTTTGCTTGCAGTTTGCTTTGGCAAGGAGAGGGCGGCGCATCTTTTCTGGCCCGAACGCGACCGAACACCCAACGAAACACACACGAGCGAAAAGAGCAACCCCACCTCTCACAACAGTAAACGCCAACAACTACTCAGAAGGGCAAGAACTCAGCCATCAGCCATCGAAACAAAATCCTTCCGCTCATGGCACAGGCACTCGAAGCTCCGCAAGGCATTCAGCAACAAGTCGGCGACACGACCTGCGTCACAGCCACCAGCTCCTACAAGCCAAAAGCTGGCAAGAAGACGAGTTTGCCGGCGAACGAAGTGCCCGTCGTAGTCAAGCTCGCGGATGCGCTGTATGGCCCCATTCTCAAAGTGCAAGTTGACCACCACTGGATTGTGCTGAAACAAGTGGATCTGGACCTGGCACGTGCCACGCTTCGACTTCAGGGCCAGGCAGCCGACAATCCTTTTCAGGAAAACCGTGCCATTCAACGCATTCTTGACGCCGGCGGTCACCCCAACGTGGTTCGCTACTATCACACGCGCATTGAAAACCAGGAGCGCACCATGCTGATCCCCATGGAGTATTGTCCGGAGGGAGATTTGTGGAACTATCTGAACCAATGGGTCGCCTCCTCGTCCACCAGCGCCACCAAGCTGCAGGTCTCTCCACAGCCAGACGAGCACCAGCACCACCTGCTCCAAGAAACAGAAGAGTCACCAGAGCAGCACCAGCACCAACTAGTCGGTCGGAATCAGATTGTGATTCACGAGAAACTGGCACTGAGACTGCTGGCGCAAATCACCGATGCGTTGGAGTTTTTGCACCGTCATGACATTGCGCACCGAGATTTGTCGCTGGAAAACGTGCTGATCAACGCCAATAGCCATTGCAAACTGATGGATTTTGGTCTGAGTGTGCCAGCCACTTCGGTGTGTTGCGGACGCGTGGGCAAGGCATACTATATGGCACCGGAAGTGGTGGCCGGCCAACGATATGATCCTCGCCGAGCCGATGTGTGGTCGCTGGGTATAGTGTTCTTTATGCTGTTGACTGGTTCGCCACTGTGCGAACTCGCCGAACCGACATGTGCAGCCGTGCAGTTGGTCAGTCAACGTGGCGGGCTGGAGAAGCTGTTGGAGCACTGGCGCATACGCCTGAGTTATGCCAGTTTGAATTTAATCAGTTGTATGCTGCAAGTCGACCCGGCCAAACGCGCGACCCCCAGTGAGATCCTTCGCCATCCGGCACTGGAATGGGCGAAGCAAGCTGCCACAACCATGGCTGCCGGTGCCGACCCTGTACTAAACAAGACTTGTTAGTAAGCTGTAGAGATCATGGGACAAAAAGACTAAAGAGTTGTTGTTGTAGTTGCTATCGTATAATACAAGAAGTGATGTTTGTAAACTGCTTTGGGATTGATGGTTGATCTGCAGGAGCAAGGAAGAAAGCAAGCAACTTGACTTCCACGAGATTTGAGGCAACGAATATGTGGATTTTTTTTGTCATGTAGACCAGAAGCAACTCAACCCATGATTGAAAAACCCATCGGTGAACGTGCTACCTTTCTCCCTCTCGTCATCAAACGCTTGAACACAATGGCAACTGCATCAAGAATGCGCACATGGGGTACTGCGTTTTATCTAGCTTAGAGAGTTGTAGCAAACGTGTTTATCGTCATCGTTTCGCACTTAGAAGCTTCGCTACTGTAAATTCGCTCGGGTTATCCGAGCTCGCCCGATAACCACTATCGGGCCAGCTCGGATAAAAGCGTGGGATTATCCCAGAACCTCCATGAATGAGTTCATGACCAGAGTTGATCGTCGATCAAAAGCGGATTTGAAAGGATTTGAAAGGATTTGAAAGGCAACCAGTCACCCAATGAATAGCAATGGCACTTTGTGGCACGTGCTGCTGATCAATGCGTCGTCCCACCGCAGAACACATCGGTTGTACATCTAACGCAAAGTCACTTGAAACCACTGGCACATGACCGATTCGCTTCGGCCAAACTCTTGCACCAAGTCCATCCAACGGTTAGGGTACGCCAATCGGCGCAAGAGAATGCAGAGCACTTCCACACTGGAGATGGGAACTCATTGAATAGTGAAAATCACATTCGGGATCCGCAATCCAACAAGCATCGTGTTGATCTCGTGATGGGTAAATTGAAATCTGCCACAGCAAGTGGCAGGATAGAGCTACCCAAGATCAAAAGACATGCATGGGATTGCAAATGCGCTGGCGAGTTGTTTGAGCGGATAAGTAGGCTGCTAGCGTTGCGAGAAAGCAGTTGTCGTCGTCGACAACATTCCGCAGTGTCGTCCAGACGGCAAGTTGAAGCTGCTTCTGCGTGACTGTGATATAGTGCTTCAGAAAATTTTATTACTGGTGACAAGCAACAGTACGAAGAGTTGCAGAAAGCCTCAAGGAGTTTCAGAGTGTGACTTGAAGGTACACAAAGTAAGAGTCTATTTATGGATTTCAGACGTGCCAAGGAGTTTCAACTTCTGTTTTACGTCAACAGTATCTTGTAGGTTTTAGTGAGGTTTGAGGTTATGGTGAGGTTTTACTTGAAGGGACACGTCCATTGAAGATGGTACCCTCCAAGACGCCTCAAAGTCCCTTCAAAGTCCTTTCAACCCATCAGAATCACTTTTACTTAGTGCCACACAAGTGGCCAAGAATCACTTCCCTGTCAAATACTCCAGTATTCAGCCTATTCTTCATCTCTTCCAGCTCCGTCATATCTATTCCAAAGAGCGAACTCTTGTCTCTAGACCATTTAGAGGCCATTTGATCAGAGCCCATTGAAAGTCTGTGAGTATTCTATCGCCACCAAAAGTAGATAGAACCGGCAAGAGGTCGAGTATCTCACCGCTGCCTCGAGTATATCCTATAGAAGCTTTGACTGGCTGAGTGTGATATAGTGAGGTTGAAAAATTACACAACGCTCACACCAACCTTGTGTATCCCTCTGTAGCGGTTCTTTTGATCGTCTGGCTTGGTGTCGGGGTTGATGTAACTTGTGAGAGTGTTAGGTTTGATAGTTGTAGTTGAGGGTTGAGAGCTTTCACGAAAGCTTTCCCAAAGTCACAGGGGAAAGGTTCACAAAAGGTTCACAATTGCGCGAGGTGGAGAATCAGCGCCTCTGCGACTTTGGCGACAATAAAGTCTGCCTATGGCGACTCAATAAGGTCTGCCTTTGGCGACACAGTAAGGTCTGCCTTTGGTGACACAATAAGATTTGCCTTTGGCGACACAATAAGGTCTGCCTTTGGGGTTGGAATGGCGGCGAGAGACTCAGCCAACCAAGGTTCCATAGAGGGATACTCGAGGCAGCGGTATACTCGACCTGCTTGCCGGTTCTATCTACTTTTGGTGGCGATAAAACGCTCACAGACTTTCAATGGGCTCTGATCAATTGGCCTCTAAATGGTCTGGAGACAAGAGTTCGCTCTTTGGAATAGATATGACGGAGTGCCGATGCTTCGCTTCGCCTTTGACAGCGGCGTCCGTATAGGGCCCAGCTGCTTTTGATGCTGAGCTGCAACAAGCAACTGATGCCATCACTCGAGCTTTGCCAGGACACCCGTGGGAGTATGGTGATGTACGACGTTGTCTTCAGTTGTTCAAAGGAGATGGCATGTCGGCGGACGAGCGAGTGGTTCCCGTGTTGGCCCTGGGCCGTGCAGACAAGCTGATAGCTGAGAAATGATTTCAAGAATGGCGGAGTATGAAAAACCATGGACCAGTGGAAGCAATGACTCCTGCAAACCATCGCAACCTCCGCGTCAGCTACGTGAGCAACCTGATGGATGGCACCTGTGTATATCCCACATGGGACTACAAAACCAAACGTGACGTGGTGGCTGAGTATAAGCGCTTGTACATGGCTTCACAGAAGCGACCAGTCAAACCTCATCGAGGTCGAGGTCAAAAGTACCGCTTTTCCCCAAATCATGGCAGTCCACATCCAGTGCCTCCAATCGATACCAGCCCGGCAGCTCGTCCCATTGACAGCGCCGTCCACTGTATCGCACGATTCGCCAAATCACAAGATCCAGCAGCTGTTTTGCACAGTGCCATGAGTTGCTTATGCAGCAGATGTATGCGCAAGGCGATGGTTTGTATGAATACGCTACTGAGTGACGTTGATCGATGGGTCAGAGAACACCATGCAGAGTTGTTTTACCAAGGATCCAATGGGCGTCGACAATCCAATCTAGCCAATTGCAACAACAAGGTGAACCAGCACGTGAACGCTCAAATCTTGCGGCAGCAAAATCTGGAGGATCGATGTCGTTTACTGGAGACCAAAGTGCGCCAATCACAGAGTAGGAATCATAAAGTCACGGCACTGCCAAAGGCAGTAAGGGAGGAACTCCCAAATGATTTGGCTTCACTGATTGACAAACGTTTCACGAACGAACTCATGCGTCGCCACCAAAGCTGTTCCGCGACTGGTACAACCGGTACTGGGGCGCAAACCAATCGTAGGCGGCCCATTTGCGCGGAGGTAGTCTCGAAGCCCAAGTGTCCACTTGTTGGTGAATCATGCATCTCGAAGAGAATGGCAAACCGAATCTTTTCGTTTGCGGGGGCGACAGTTCGTGAAGGATCTCCAGGATTGAATCAGTACCATAACAAGTCATGATCATAAGCAAAGCGACGAAGTGGTGCTTGAAGTTGAGCAGGTACTGCCCTGAGGGCTTCTTCTTCACCAAGTGAAGGCTCATTCACGACATATTAATCAAAGAGCTGCAGTCTGGATCAGACTTGTATGCTTCACGAATGTCGTCGTACAGCGAGATGATGGCTGAAGACACCACACAAAGTGTGTCCGTGCTGGCTGGTAGTCGCGCCGACGCGACAACGCGTCCGCAATGACGTTGCGTTTGCCTGTTTGTACCCGGAAAAGAAAGCCATCCAACGATCATGACGCTGCGTCATTGTCTTCGATTGAGTTGCGAACCGCAACGATGCGTCGTCCGCATACACGATAAAGGCTCTCGGACCCAACAAATACACACGGATTTTTTCGAGCAAGTACTTGACGGCGAGACGTTCCTTCTCATGAACCGGATATTCTATTTAGCATCCTTGAGTTGCCGTGACTCATACGCGATGACTCTGAATTGTCCTTCTTTGTCGCTTTGCATCAAGGAACCACCGATCGCGAAGACCGAGGCGTCGCAGTCGACACCGAACGATCTGTCGGGATCCGGCAATGCCAAGATTGGCGCAGTCGACAAGCTTCGCTTGATTTCATGAAATGCTTTTTGTTGTTCAGCGTTCCAAAGGAACGGAGTGTCTTTCTTCAGCAAATCAGTCAAAGGGTTCGCTTTTTGGGCAAGATTCTCGGGGAATCAATGCAAATAATTGGCCATGCCAAGCCATTGGCGCAATTCCGTCACGGATTGGAGTGGGGGCCACTCAGTGATGGTCTTCACCTTGGCTGGATCAGGACGGACTTCGTCAACTCCAACGAAACAACCCAAGACCGCAATTACCCTTGCACCAAAGGTACACTTGGAGAGTTTTCCATAAAGAGAGTTCTATCTCATCTTGGTCAGGACTTGCCTAAGGTGCTCTTGGTGCACCTCAAGATCGGATCGGTCTCCTTCAGCTTTGCTGAATGTAAAAATGTCGTCGAAATAGGTGCGACAGCGACCGAAACACGTGTGTCACGGAGACGGTCGAAGGTCGCGGCGTTCAGCTTGTTGAAGGCATGAACGATGCGTCAACCACCTGTCGCTTTGCGAACTCAAAAAGTCGGACTCGAATGAGGCGGCTTCGACTCTCTGACTTTACCAGCAGCCAATCGCTTTGCGAAGAAGGAGTCAATGACTTCCACCTGCTCGTTCGGCAGAGGCCATTGCCGTGTATCGCAGTACTTCGTACCAGGGAGAAGATCAATTTCGTGGCGCACGGCTTAGCGCTTGATCTTTTGAGCGTTGTCCTGTGCAGCCACGATGTGGCACACTTCCACTATCTCACCAAACCGGAGTTCCTAAAAAACTCCGTGTAGTCCATGACTGGTAAGCCAATCAACTGGGATCCATATGTCGAGGGATCCACCGGCACATCGTCATGTATCGGCACCGAGCAGGCGGACTCCAAAGCATTACAATCGACAACCTTGATCCGCGAGAGCTGCTCCAGTGTGTCGGCATCACACGAGCGTTGCTCGGTCTGTGCACTTCGTGTCGGGACACTTGGTGCAACGTGTCTTGCAGCACCACCACGAGTGCAGCCCCGCTGCTGTCTGTACAAACAGCACCACCAGTAACCACGACGTCCGTCCGAAGGACGCCAGCACTCGACATGCATGCTTCACGAGCGTCGAGTGGGGAACCTACCGATTCAGTTGAGTCCCCTTCTGCCACGCCATCATGCGACTCAGTGCGCACATTTTGACCTTCTGTGAAGGTGCCAATCGATTGATCGGACCGATGAGAACCTTGCACAGCAACCATGCTGAGGTACCCCAAAGGAGCAGACTCATTACCTCGGTACACACCTCTGAGATCCTCAGATGGACCAACCTCCTTGGTTTTCCAATTGATCCATGGCTGATACCTCTCCAACCAAGGATTATTATGATGACATCGTATTCACATCACAGCTCAATGAGCTCTTCGGAAGCCCAAAGCCAGTGAAGATCGATGCAGCCAAGTTCGCCGGCAAAGAAGGGAAGAACCTCCTCCGTTGGCTTCGCGAGGTCGAAATCGCCATGTGCGCTCGCCTCACTAATGACGAAGCGATGCAGGTCGCATTCGGCATGTCGCTTTTTTCACGGCGCGTGCCAAAGACTGGGCGTACACCGAGTATCTCGCGAACGCTGATGTCTTTCCCATTTGGGGAGTTTTCTGTGACCGCATGAAGGAAACCTTCTTGCCTCCGTACTCGGACTTCCGCTTGCGCTCCAAATTCTTGGCGAGGAAGCAGGGCCGCAAGCAGGATTTGAACGCTTACGTGCAGGAACTGCAACAGCTTGCTGCGGTTTTGCCAAGATCTTCGAAGAGGCTGTGCGGATAGCCATGGGCGAAGGTCTGTCGCATTCGCGTGCTCATGCCGCCTCACCAGCTGAGCCGGAACCGATGGACCTGTCGGCCTTTCAGAGTGGCACAGACGTCGTCTGTTTCGCGTGTGGTCAGCGTGGACACTACGCGCGCGAGTGACGAAATACTCAACACATTGACTGTCACAATCCTTCTTCGCGTCGAGGTTGTCCCAGTCTACTTCTCGATCTGGTCAACCGCTGGTTATCCTGGACACCGTGCATGAGATCGATGACACTTACCCACTAGATAGAAAATCGCAAAAGTATCTATTATCAAGCATAGGTTCCTTTTTTCAATGTTCCACTCCCTACAGCTAAGGCTTCTTACACGTGATCCCTCTGATCATCAGTTTTCTCTTCTTTTCCTCTTGAACACGCCGTGTCTTCACATGGGGATAGAAGTCTTATCAATTGGACTTTGAGCTTTGCTCTATCACTTGTAGGGTCAACTTCAACATGCTGTACTCATGAAAGTACGTGGTCTGCTCCTGGTGAGGTTTCGGCAGCTGCCGGTGATGATTCACAACACTCAGGCTTGCCGACACATCGCTGGACCTCGTGGAGTTTTAGTCGTATCGTTTCGAAACTATGCTTGGACATACTCGTGGTGAAAAATGTCGGCCAACTGGAGTTTTGTGTCGCACCACTGGATGTGAACATGCTTCTCGGTGAACTCGTCCTTAACAAAGAAGTATCGAATAGCGAGGCTGGGCTGGACATTCCAATGTTCTGGAGAGCTTTGAGTTACTGGTGTTGCCCACCATTTGGATCACATCCATCCTGACTTGGGAGATCCTTTAGTAGTCAGCCGCCGTATTGAACTCAGCTTCCATAGTGCGACGACGCTCTGCTTCTTCGATGACCACGACACCACGTACCCATTGACAGTCAAGACAGATCCGGTCGTGGACTTGAAGTTAATACAATCGCCAGCCCAATCTGCATCACTTCCTCACGTCCATCGCTTGGCTGTTGTTGCTAGCGACGCAAAAGTGACTGCAAAAGAGATGTGTACGTGTCAATATGAGATCCACAGTAGAGTCCCAAGAGCCTCTCTGACCTTTCTGATGTCCGTCACCTGTGATAATGCGGCTGCTGAGATCGCAGAAGTGCAAGCCGCTTCCGAATTCTACGGCTCAGAATCTCACACGAAAACTCTGACATGCGTAGAATCCGGGTCATGTGCTCAACGTTGTGTACTCGCTCTTGAAAGTCCTCTGGATTCTAACCCGCATCCTTGATCGAATGCTTGAATACTTGAGTCTTGCTGTTGCGACTTCGTGAATCTTGAACTTGGACGTGGGTTTCTTCACACACTCTCTCTTCTTCTTCTCTCTCTTGATATAATCCTTCCTTCGCCAACATCCTCCGTGTTGACGGAATTCATGCTTGCGGGTTCTTCCTCCTCCAGATACCACCCTTTGGCTTCCTTTGTCTTCTTCTTCTTCGGTTGCCGGGCTTCTTACCCTGAGACTTGAGAATAATCCCGTATACGCGTGGATTCCCACTGGGTCCGGTGTGGTTCCAATTGAATGGAGTCAACATACTTGGAGTATTTAGGTTCGCGGACGACAGAAAGACGTGACCGCGCTGCCTTCCGCAGATTCCGCGGCTGTCTCTGTGTTTAGAGAGGGAAGAAGTTCTCAAAACTTGGTGAATTCTGAAGTGGGTGCTTATCTGCTATCCTATGCATACCGCTATCTTCCTATCTTGAACTTGGCACCTAATCTCTCCCGGTATCCTACGGTTTCTGATCCTTCCTGATGTAAACCAGTCCACTCTAGCCACTTCTTGGATTCTGGGTGGAGGATCTTGCAGAGTCGTGGATGCTAAGTTACACACTGGATTCTCGGATTCCTGCACCATTTGCATTTTCTTTTGCGCTTCCACTTGCTGTTGCTTCACAAGGATCCAGTAAATACGGCGGATTTCGACTTGGAAATTCACATATCCATGACTGAATATCCTTGGATCCTCGATGTTGGTTGAAAACCCTTCACACTGACGACACCAAGAGCAAGCCGAGAATCCGAGTTTCTTGCATTGCTGTAGTTTCACACCATATCATCATGCAGGAATATGCTGGATTCCACTTGCGCTTCTGCATTCTTAAAGATTCTGTCTTATATTCCGGAATCAGATCTGGGGTTTCCTCTGCGCATGCTATGAGACCATCTGACCACTTGGATCTGGATTCTTGTGGATTCTGGCCTTGGATCTTTCCATCTGCTTCTGGTACACTGTCATCACAGTTCCATTCGCTTGACACCATATGCCTTGCCGGTTCCCGTTGACAGTTTCTGAGAATCCGCTTCATCACAATCTGCACGTTATTCTTCTCTCTTTCTCTCAATCTCATTTTACAACTTGCGCTCTGCTCAACAAGGCTTCTTCTCTCTTTTCCATCCAGCCGTTTCCCTACGCCCCAGCTTTTTCTCCGACGAAATCCGACACCGACTCCTAGTTACATCCGACCCCAACACTTGTTGTCAGAGACAGGAAGGAGAGATGAACAAGCATGTCTCGGTCCAATTATCCGTCAGTGACATATCATGGGACACTTTTGGAATGGAAGAGCATAGCCGATTAACAGTCATTGAATGCGTTGTAGGCAATGGAGCATCCACTAAACTTCAAATGACTTTTGCTGATCCAATTCTTACGGCTAAGACTCTTCGAGGTGGCACGTGGGTAGCATATCTTGAAGTGGGCGTTCAAGACCTGGGACAAGACGTTGGACACATCCAAAACAGAGAATCAATTCGAGCATCAACACTTGCCCTTATCTGCCTCCTGTTTACGCTCATTATCGAGCAGTCCCCTCTTACGTCTCTGGACAGATCTCACTTGAGCTACTTCGGCACATTTTGCTGCATGGACGTTCTTTTGTTCGAGGGCCAGTCTTCTGTTCTCACGTTTCAAGGACAGTTCCTCTTTTTTTCTAATTTTGATCATCTCTTTCTCTTCCAACTCCTTGACGATGCTTCCGAAGTCATCAAAACACCACCATGCACCCAGTTGTATTACGCTTACTGCGTTTGCTATCTTTAAGCGACAACTTCAGTGAAAGGACACGAACGCAGTTTTCGTCAAGGCCATGGCGTTTCTGCTCCTTTATCGTGGATGCAGCGGAAGGGGCGCGGGTACCGGGCAAACCAATACTCGTCGAGTTTGAGCGCTACTTCTTCAGTTGATTTCGTGTTGAGAGGAGCAATTATCGATCCACCTTGTCACTGGATCCATCATCGTCAACGCGAATCGGTCATTTGATGGGTCTGGTAGAGCACTATTGGAGACCGTCTTGTAGGGTACGACAATGTGTTCTGAGTCTTTGGCAACCACCAGTTTCTCCCTCATGATCGTTTCACAGGAGAAATAGGGATGATATTGAGCGGATTGGTTGCAAAAGGGAGCCATAAGCTCAACACGTGAGAGGGCAGTCGATCGATGCGAAGTCTTCTGTGGCGTAGAGTTCGTCACCTTGGAGGGAGTTGGTTGGCAGCCACGGCAGCGCGTCAACAACCACATTCTTGCTGCCTTGGAAGTACACGATATCAGGTCCTCCAGGAGATGCAACTTGAAAGCCCTCTCTTGCATGACTGTGGCCGAAATTGCCCAGGTGTGGATCCAGATCGAATAGTAATGGTGCTTCCACCAGCTTTTCTTCAGTTTCGCGAAGGTATTCATGGCAGCATCCAACTACATAGTCTTAAATGGATTTGTGGTAGTAATTCAAAGACCCCAGGAGGATTGCATCCCTCGCTTGTACTTTGGGAATGGCATTTCCATCTATCCATCGAGGTTCTTACATGCAGCCATTACCCCATCCTTCTTCAACGAAAGAGATAGAAATCCAATCTTTTCTTTGCAGAAAGCACTATTGGTGAAGCTGATGCTGATGTGGCATTCTTCCATTCGTGCTAAAACTATATCCAACCTTTCGATACAGTCTCTAAACGAGATATCATCCACAAACAATCTTTGATCCAAGACTGGCTTGAATCCACATTCTCCGGGATACCATCTGAAACATGCTCTGTTCATCTCTCACTACTGTGCTTGTCGGATCTTTGCTTGAATTCTTCGGATTCCAATGCTGATTCCTGATCTTCCCATCCACCTACTGGTTTCACGAATCCCAATGAATAAATAAAATAAATCATTGTTCAGCATCTGTTGATACCCATTGGGGCATTGGTTTGACCAAACCGAATTGAAAATGCCCAAGTGCACAAACAAAACTAGAGATATCACTAGTAGTCATGGGAGTTGCCCAGAATCCACTTGCCGCATCTAAACTACAAAACCACATGGATCATCGACGAGTGGCATTGGATATTTCATCTTCTTGGTCACTTCATTCACACGCCGATAATTGATACACAAACGAATATCCCTTTTGTTCTTGTTCAGAACCAAGACAATAGGAGATGTCCATTCTCACCAAAAGCTTATTGAGACCTGACTGCAGCAGATTCTTCAACAACTAAAAGAGTTGATGAAGATATTGAGGCGGAAATCTCCTTGGTTTCTGAGCAATTGGCTTCGTTACCGTCACTTCAATATCACAAATTGCTCCCTTAGCCGGTGGAGGCATTTCCATTTGTGATGAAGATGTTTTTGTGTTTCTCAAGTGCTTCCATCAGCTCAGCACGATCTTTAGGGCGCCGATTCTCTCCGATATCTGGTTCTATATTTACTTCAGATTTCTCCGACTTCTCTGGAAGGAACTGTAGTTCGCTTGCATAATCTTCTTCACGCAGCACTGTTTCTTCCTTTTGTGAACACAGTTTCGTCTTCCAGATCCAAATTCCCGTGGGATTCAGGGCCAAAAATGGGTAGTTCAGCGAATGGAGTGTTCACAAAGTCTTCTCACTGTTCAAGTTCAACGTCAGAGGCTGTACACACAAAAGTCTCTGGTTCAACATGTCGTGTAGTATATTTCAAAATGTGACAATCAAAACCCACTTTTAACAAGAAATAGTTCAACGATGTATTCAGAGAGAGCTTCGTTTGATCACACAAAATAGAGTCAATTCCTCCCGTGATTCGACGTCACTCCTCGGTTCTTTGAATGGCAGTTGCACTGAGACTCAGTACTAAACAGATCACTTGCGGTTCGCTTGAAGTCACAAAATGATATAATTGGGTTTGGCAATTATACTGCAATTGCCCCTTGACTTGTATTCACTGCACAAACTTCTTCACAACCGAAGCTTGAAGCAATACACAACAACAACTCGATTACACGCAAATTGTCGCGTAGCCGCCGAAAAGACTTGGTTTCAGTATGGGGAATTCCCCAAAAGACTTGGTTGGTTTGGGTTCAGCCACAGAATCCTGTGGCTGAAAAAGACTTGAGGGTTAGATGGGAAAAAGACTTCTCTCTGTCACTACACTCTTTTCTACTTCTTGAGCGTCTGTATCCTTTTGCTTCTTTTAGTGATCCTAATCTGATCCTTCTGTTCTTCCAGGGCATCATCTCATGTTGTCATGGTTCATGGCCGACGTCGGGCGGTTGATATTTGATAAACCTTCGCAACTTGATGTCCTTGGCTTTTGGTGTAACGGGTGATTTTCATAACTTGAACTCACAGATTGTTTGCGCCATTCCACTTGAAACTTGATATGATCCATTTCCAACCTTGAACCATGATACTGTAGATGCCGTCCCGCATTAGAAGCACTGGTACTTCAAGTCCGTCCACTCGCATTTGATCACATTTGGTACCTTGTACCTCAAAGTCGATGGTCGTTCACACAGCTTCAGGAACACCTGGTACTCTGTACCGAAAAGTCGATGGTCGTTCAAACAGCTTCAGGAACGCTTGGTACCTTGTACCCAAAAGTCGATGGTCGTTCAAACAGCTTCAGGGACGCTTGGTACCTTGTCCCCATTTAATTCCGGAGTGTTGAGGACCATTTCAGACCAGATTCAAATGACCGGTAGTTGGAGTCTGCCATCGCGCCATGGTCGTTCTGCTTGATCTTTCCTTCCTTCAAGTAAGTTCACTCAGAAGCTTTTTCATTCCTTGCTGATACTTGACTGAGCTTGTGTTGATTCTTCATTGATGCAGGTCTGACACTGGCAACCTCCAACGAACGCATAGTCGCGACCATAGTCAATAGTGATCTCATCACCCATGGCGATGGTTGATATCGCGTAAAGCCCTACGCGCTTGATTCCTTTCACGGTCCATAGTTAGGCTTGAGCGTTCGGCGTGCAAGAGTGATTCACCATTCTCGCATGGGATCCCATTTTGGCATTATCAATGAATGTCGACGCATTGGTGTAATTGACATTTTGTCGGGCTTTGCGTGCTTCATACTCTTCCTTGTCAATCACTTCGCTGGCGTATTCAATGATGAAATCGCCTTTGTTGGTAGCTTCATTTGCTGCAAGTCCAGCTCCAATGATCTCCCCGCAATCGATTCGTTTCACTTTCTTTTCTTGTTTCAATTGCATTCGTCTATTGGAACAATCACAGGTGATCAATGTTGGCGTTCGCGCTTGTATGCCTCAACATTCAACCGAGCATTCTCGCAATGCTTTTGTAAGTCTTTAGTTTCAGCAATTGAGGGGCTTGAGTTCGAAGCTCTTGTAGCACTGCATTCGTTGTCACTTCTTGAGTCTGTAATCGTTCTGTAATCCAGTCTTGCATAGCGTTGGTGTCTGTGTCTTCATCTTTTGTCACTTGTTGACTCTTTTTCTGGTCCCGCTCTTGCTTAACCACGGATACAAAGTCCCTTCTGCCAACTGAAATCGTTTGGCAAAGTCAACGTTGATTTCTCTCTTGGGCTTCGATCTCCATTCTCGTAGCACATGTTGTTTGAACTCCTTGGAGTAGTTTGGACCACGAGTTTTCGTCTTCATTTCCAATCACTTTCTGTAGGCTCTTCTCCCTTGCTCGGCACTTGTCTCAACAGTTTCATCGGAATAGGTGTTGCATACCCATACCCAACTTACTTGGTTTGGGCATCCTCTAACTTTCGAAGTTCTTGAGTTGTTTGTATACCATACCCTTTTTTCCGGATGAATGAATTCCGATTATAATCCTTTTAGGAAAAAACATCCACTTCATCACAAACACTTGCATTCTCATCACTTCCATTTGGTGATGTCTGCGTTTCTGGCAAATTGAACCGGAGCTCCTTCCGGATGGCTGATTTCTTGAGAATCCCTCTGAGTTCATGCACAACTTGTCCTTCTAATGGGGAATCATCACTTTCCTCAAGTTTTGAGGCTATCTCTTCGCCTCTTTTCAGAATTCTCGTGGGATTCTGCTTGAGTTTCTGAGTTTCTACTGCAGGAGGTTGTTGTTTCAGCCATGACGATAGTTCTGATGCTCTCTTTTCTGAATCCACGGATCTCCAGAGCATATATACGCTTTGCTTTGCCAATCCTTGTACCGTCTGGAGTTTTCAGTCACGAATCCTTCTCTCCACGGCAGTTCTTCCGGTGGAATCCAGTATCCGACGTCTTGATGAGCGTGAACCCACTTGTTTTTTGTGTTGTGTTAGTCATCCGAATGTATTTTGGTCTCCCTTTCCTGTCTCTCATCACAGTAGGCACAAAACCTTCAATTTCCTGGATCCATAATACTGCGAATGCATCAGATGACTCCGTCAGACCCGAAAAAGCTCCGGATTCCCTGGTTCCAGGAACATATCTCTTGTTGGACCTACCATCACTCGATTCACATCCAATTCTGGGAAGTCTTCTTGAGAATTTGTGAATCTCATCTGGAAGTTCAGCTTGTTTCTTGTACATATCGAGTCGGATACCACCACTAATGGTATTCTCGGGGGCTCAGCGTGAACCAGTGGCGCCAACACCACAACCCAAGTCGAACATCGACTGGATGGTGGAACTCCTCGACAGGGTTGAGAAGCACCTTGCGTCTCTTCAAATGGCTCAAGCTCCGCGGCGCGAATGAAGAAGGCAGCCCGTTTCGTCCGCTCGAATCGCAGCGTATGAGGATCGAGTCTCTCGGAGGGCCAGACGACTTCGCCATGCCAATACACCAAGCGGAAGGAGGCCAACCAAGCTTTCGACTCCCGACTATGGCGCCACAAGGACCCATGTGGCGGCCAATGCCCAAACCAGTCCCATCGAGTAGGGACTACAAGCTGAACATCAGACCTTTCGACGGCAAAGGAGTCTACGAAGGCCTCGGCTCCGACTTTTACGCGTGGGGACAACGATTCGTCAGAGCTGTCACCTACGCCGAAGCCGCGTGCGGGTATCAGTGGAGCAAAGACGTGAAGGTTGAAGTCCTCGGTCACCACCTCCAAGGCGTAGCCGAGCGCTACTTCAACCGTCAAGTGTCCCGCTGGTGGAACGACACACCTGTGTGACGAAGTGAATGTTTTTTCCTAAAAGGATTAACAATCGGACTTCATTCATTCAATGAAAAGGGTATAGTATACAAATAACTCGATGACTCCAAAG